>JASVER010000371.1:0-43825 GCA_030449065.1 Oceanodroma leucorhoa
GCTGAACACATGCTGTTCAGCTGTAAGGTTAATTATCTGTAAGGTTAAAAAAAAAATCTTAAAATCTTAAACAGGCTTAAATATGTCTACACATCTACTGTAGCAGTAAAAAGTTACAACAAGATCCATGGGTAGACATTGAAACTTAACAAATTCAGGCAGGAAATGTAGCATATTCTTGCCTTTTTSCTCTCAAAGGGAGTTAAACCATTGGAGTAATATGTGCGGGGCTGTGTTGGATTACCCATTATTGTTAACTCTCAGATGGACACCAGATATATTTTTATAAGAGATTTCCCAATTCCAGTGAAGCTATTGGACATTGAGCACTAGAATCTGTGTTATATATCACCATAGAAAAGATCACAAATGGAACTCTCTTTTTAAGAAAAACAGTAAAAAACATRGGAAGAAAAGAGGACTTTATTTTTGMAAAAGGAAGGAAAAGGGGAGAAATGGATCTGTCCACAATAATGCTGAAACTCTACAACAGTTCAAACATAGCTGTTAAGCTCTTAGGATATTTTCTCAGTGATTCACCTGAGGCCTCCAACAATTCTTCCAGAAAGTTCTGAGGAAAACGCATCCTGATGTGCATAGAGGAATTGGACTATTCTGTGCTCAGAATCTGTCCTCATAAGACAATGGTCCTGTCTGAATTTTCATATATACTGACATTAAACAGTAAACTGTTTCTACTATATATGCACAGAAAAATCAATACAGTCATAGCGTTTCCAGACAGTGGCAGTCCAGTGTTGTAAAAATGTACACCTACCTGCAGAGATGGAGAATTTTTTGCTCTCATGGAAGACAGTGTCATTATGAGAAAAATCACAGCAGATTAGAGATTTGCGTAAAAGCCAGGAACTTCAGGGAAGGCAGATATTGAARTACTTGTTAAAATTTGAGTTATTAATCTGCCAGTAGAAAGAACAAAGTACTTCTATAGCTTTAAGYCCTGACATATGTAGTTTCAATCCTGTAAACATCACTGCACAGCAGACTAATATGGTAAGATTGTGTCCCATTTAGCCATAAATGACCTGGCTTTTCACAATTGCCTGTTTAACTTGGCTACTGATACCAGTTCRTAGTGCTGGCCTGACATCCTGACAAGCTCAACTATTTGCCTATGATTGGAGGCAAACTCTGTGTGCCTGGATGGTATATAGACCCATGTACTACTAAATCTAACCCATTTTTTGATCCAGCCRTRTAAACTGAAATKATGTCTTCAGACTAGCACAGGCACTTCCTTAGTGAGTAAGTGGGTCTTATTTTGTCCTGAAGGGAACKGGAGAAGACAACCCCAAACTATTTGAGAGCTCTGTTTTTACTGCAGCCRGAAAAGCTAAACAGATTGCTTTGGTAATTAGGCTGATACAAAGCCTTCAGAGAAATTAAAACTATTTGTTCTGTTCAATAACTATGAGCTCAGAATAAGACCAGATRTACTGAATTCCCTGTTCAGCTCTCATAATAACAGTTAGGTTTATGAATTCCTCTGTTCTGAACTTACAATAAGGGTGACATTTATAAGACGTCAAAAGATGAAATGCATAGTTCTGTGAGATYAATTAATTTTCACCAGTGTTGTTTTTGCTGCAGTATTTTCTGACCCAAATATTCCAGATGGGAAAACTTTTACTTTGCCTCCTGAGAAAACTCAGGATTATGACAGGCAATGCCTGAAGGTGCTGGGTATGGACCAGATGTTACCAGAACTTGGGAATAAGCTTGGGAAAGGGCTTTGAATACAGCAATGACTTCTCATGCACTTAGGAATCCCATCTGTAGMGAGCAAGCATAACCACAAGTTGCTAACTAAAACTGCTCATCTCTTGAAGAAGCTACAAGTACAGACATTCRAACATCCTGATGGAGAGGAGGTGTCTCTGGTCCTAATCCTCTCATAGATCACTCMTGAATCTCTGTGAAGGGCTTAAAGGGCAACAGTCACATTGTTCTCTCTCTCACTTTTTGATGTTTTGGCTGCAACCATGGATTGTAGGTTTCAATACAGAGCTGCTAAAGAGGTACATAAAGCAAGAAACAAGCCCATCCTTATGTGATGGGATGGTCATACAAACCTGTTTTCCAATTTAGTGGCTACTGTGTTCTGTTTTGATTTTTCCTTTTTTTTTTTTTTAAACTTTCTCTACTTCTTTCCTTTCTTCCTTCGTTCATTCATTCCATCTCTCTTTTTTCCTTTCTCCTTTTCTCTTTTCTTCCTTTTCTTCTCCATCTGTCTCCTTGGTAATAACTGGAAATGAAGTAATTTTCATAGTCACACCATGGTTGAGGCTGGCAGGCACTGACCCACTTGCACAAACACTGTTAGCTAGAGTGGATCGCCCAGGACCATGTCCAGTCAGGTTTTGAATGTYTCTGAGGGCAGAGACTCCACAGTTGGGCATCCTGTTTCAATATTCAAAGATGCACTCAATGAAAAAAAGGTTTTTTTCTTATGTTTAAATGGAATTTCTTGTATTTTAACTTGTGTCCATTGTCCCTGATTCTGTCACTGGGTAACACTGAGAAGCATCTTCTTTAATAYGCTCAATCAGGTATTTGTACACRTGGATAAGATCCCCCCTGAGCCATTTCTTCTCCAGGCTGAACAGTTCCACATCTCTCAGTCTCTCCTCATATGCCAGATGTTCYCATCCCCCGATCATCTTTGTGGTTCTAAAATACATTTTCAATTCAGACATGCTAGAACTGAAGCTAATGGAAATATTGRCTATTTTGTCATAACCAGCAACTTCAATTATGTCTTCTTCCTGAATAACAAATTGTTAACCATCCTCAGTTGGGTCATATGTCCTAACGAATGTAGTAGTAAATGGCTCACAAATGTGCAAGTCAGACAAGCACCATTGACCTAGACAAATAAGGTACTGTGCAGAAACCTGTTGGACCCTGCTAATTACTGCAATTTCTCCTTAAGTGATAGAAGAGGTATCATGGTCCCAGAGCAGTTATTCTTATTAATGCCTTCAAGGTCATAATTATTTTTTTTTCTTCCTGTTTATTAAAAAATTCCAGTTTTTCAGATAACTGCTGCATACATTTTAAGAATTACTAGACTGGATTTGAAAAATAATATTGTGGCTATTAGACACGGAGGGAATTCTTTAAAAAACAGCCACAAACTAGCATCAGATTTTTTCCTTTTTTACCAAGAATTATTTTGGGAAGAAATAGGGATCGTCTTCCAGYRTGCAGATCCCTGGAGGCYGRTTCTTTCCTTTTSTAGGCCCAGGCTTTAGCAACATAGCTAGATTACTTTCTAACTTTTAGGCACACAAATTTRTAATATATTACACCAGGTGATTTAAGACGACAGGTAAGCACTATGTTTTGAGCAGGGACTTAAATTTACWGTCTGGTACAGGTTGGTCTAATCTGAGTTTATTTTTGGGAAGGAAGAAGATACTTTCTGATACAGTGAAAGTCAAAGTGAAATGGTAGGTAAGCACGGGAGGGGGGTGATTCAAGTTAATGTGGGGTTAGAAGACACAGGCCAAAGCAAAACCTGACGAAGTAAAAATAWATGACATCCATTCAGAAATGCTCTACTCACATCTGAACAGCTCCAAAAGAGGAAATAAGTAATTAAGAATACTGTAAATGGTAAATTAATATATTATGACATGYTTCACATCTTGCAYTGTGCAGTTATTGGAGCTGTTTCCTTTTTATATTTCTTGATATAACTAGTCGAGATTTGTATATTCAATAAGCTCTCAGTTATAGGAATGAAAAATTGCAAAAGCTCAAGCCCACATACTTCCCAGTGTGAAGACTGTAAAAGTCATAAGATGATGTAATAAATATCGTCCCTAGATTTCTGTATAATGTTGTCAATCTGCACACCTGACTGAAGGTGTCAAAAAAAAAAAATACTATCTCAGTTTACGTATAATATATGCTTGACGAAACTGTCTTGCAGAATGAGCCAATGGCCAACCAGATGCAACAGTGTCTTACTCCAAGTCTTTTCTCTTTATCATTTTGCATATGCATGACTCAGCTTTCACGAGTAGCTCCTGTGTCAACTTCTGTTCTAGGTATTTGGYAGCTGTCTCTTTACAASTYGGCAGCAATGATGAAAGTCGTGCAAGTTAYATAGTACAATTTAGAAACRTTTGGTCAATAGCTCAGTCTCTRTTGTTTTTGTTGTTATAGTACCTTTCAAAGAACCCCATTACTTTAATTCATCATATTGTTTGTAGGAAGTTCCTACAGACTGCATATCCTTTTCAGCAAATTCTTGAACAATAATYTATGGAGAATCATCAAAACTTCCACTCTGAATTCAGCCAGTTCCTYGGTTGCCAAATACCSCTGTGCTTGGGGTTTGTCTCTAAAACAGCAATCATCTAGAAGCTGTTTACCTGCTACCCATATCTATTTCCCATGCAATTAACAACTACAGCAGAAAATAGATCCTTAAGGYTGAGAGCCAAAAGATGTTCAACCACCAGCATCCTTCTCTTCAGCACCTGTAACTGATTTGGACCTATTTATGTTCCTATCAAAGTGCTTGATGCATAGTTAAGASAGTGTTGGACAGCTTCCAGTTTATGCTTAATTTTTCTTGTGTGCTAAACACTCACTAATAGAGGAGGAACTTGCAGATTCTGGCTTMCATCAGCACTTTTGCCAACTCAGGCTGATTAAAAAAGAAAATTGTCATGAGGCTGATATTAAAGTCAAACAATTTAATTTGCCTTCTTACTCTGGAATCTAAATGTAACATGATCATGAGCTCTTCTCTACAAGTGTAAGTGCTGGGCATGTGTTTTATCTGTTCTTTCTCCAATGACAGGGAAGGTAATAATTTTGTGTCTTTGGGAACTAAGGTTTTAGGAGAGGGGAGGGGAAAAAAAAAGAAAAGAAAAAAAAAAAGGAAAAGAAAAAAACACCCTAAATCTTGCCCAGCTTTCCAAGTGTTTTTAAGATGTTTCAATAGTATTGCAGTAATTCCCTTTCTATATAAGCAATGCACCATCCCTTGATGAGAAAGCATCTGTCTTCACTTCCCTGAGGTCATTGCAGCACTTGAAAAATAAATATGTTCCTCTACAYRTAGATATATATATATTGCATTCTGAGCATTTTCTTCCAGGTGGCTAGATAAATTTTGGGTATCTGAAACTTCTTRTTGCCATGTAACACAGGAAAATAATCTGTTAAAACCAWATTTTCCCAGACWCAAACTACACAAAGAGACACAAGACCAAATTCCTCTTTTCCCAGGCTGCCTTCGCCTGTTTTTATTGACTATTGAATGTCTATTTCCTGCTGGCCAGCCTTCATGCCCATGTTGAGATCTGCACATTAATTCGATGACCTTTAGTGGCCAGACACCATCAAACTGCTTCAACCTTGAAATGGAGATAAAAGAGTCATGTTTGTTGTCCATACTGAAGATATGTCTCAGTGGAGTTCATCAGATCTATTGTGCTAGATACCATCTGCTTTATTGCCTAAGATCACTTAATCTGGAAGCACTTCAGKGTGAATGGAAAAGTTGTCATTTGCATGTATTCAACTGAAGAGGAGAAAGCAGCTACACATGGAGCTGATGACTGACCTCTAYTTCCTTCAGCTCCTCAGGATCCTTTCCACAGAAAGGTTACACAACTGAATAATCCTCAAGTCCACTTGGGGCTTGTGTCCACCTGGTTGTGATTAAGAYAGGACTGCTCTTAGCACATGCTGGGGATGTGTGTCTGGTCTTCTTCTGTCCAGAGTATAGCAAAAGCATGCTTTTCCATGTTGCAATACTTAAATAACAAATGGCTCCTGGTGAAGACAAGAGGGATAATTAACTGGGTGTTTTCTCATAGCAGTCTATGGTTCCCAAATAATTTCCCATTGTTTTTAATTTTAAAGAAATAAAATGTTTMTTTTCCTTACAGTCTTACAATTCTTATATTAGCCGATTAAAACCGATTTTCTGAAAATACAAAAGGAAGGTCTCAAAAGGCTTTACTTGCTGCTTAGTCTTCAGGGTAAGAATCTTTGCTTTTGGTTGCTTTGAGAGGGCTGTTTAACAATACTAATTGCCATCAGATGGGGATGTTGTGCTTGCATCAGTAAAGACACTTTCTTTCTGAAAACTCAGCACAAAACATATCTGTTTGAAAATACTTATTAAAGTACAATCACAGATTCTTACACAGACCACAGGAAGAAAAGGGAATGGCAGAAATTATTTTTACTACAAACCACTAAAGTACAAAAGCAKCTATCAGGCTAGAAGTCAGTTGCAAGCAATCAGCCAAATATTAGTTGTTATTAATTCAGCAACTCATTCTTCACAACATATGCAAAGCTAAATTAAAAAGATCTTTCAGCATARCCAAGATCACATTTTAGGSTTTTTATGGTAATGAGTAGGGTCCTTAGTTGGCAACTTTTGCTAATTGAAAAACTTAATTTCAACTGTAGAGATAAAAATTAATTTGCATATTTCCCTTCTCCTTTAGATATATTTGCAAAATATGAAGTGCTTCTAAATCAGTCTATTTTTTATTACTGCTTTCAGAAATGAGAGTGGAAGTAATATTGTTGGCAGAGTTTCCAAATGGTGCTATGCCATTGTTCTTTTCCACAAKCACATAAATTATTGGTAACCATGAGGTAGTGGGAATGGAATTACAGTGATGACCCAATAAGGATGAGGCAKACAAATTCTTGAAATAAATATGTACTGATTTRTCTATTCAAGTTCCTTAGGACTCCAACCCTTCAACTGGAAACATAACTTGCACTTCTTCCCTGTTATAACAATCTTCCATGGGCATCTGTTATTGTCTGGTTGAAGAGACTGGGTTAGCTGGATCTCTGCAACAGCATTGTCATTATTCAGCACCCAARAAGATGACTATAACTTCTGTCTTGTTGCAGTAGCTTAAGCCAAGACTGTTAAGCTTACTGCCTCTTAAAATTTGCCTATTATTTTTTTATTTTAGAAAATGGACACAAAAGTAACTTTATTATTAAGATTTTAAGTAAGAACATAATTTTATCTATGGAAAGAAAACTGAACTTTCTTTCCTGATTTTGTTTTTATGCTCTTACGAATGCTAGACCCCTCTCCCCTGGAAGCTGTTCTTAACCTGAGGCCGATCCCTGCCTGTGCTGCATTGCAGCTGTGTAAGTAGGTGTGTGGGCACCCAGCTCTCACCTTGACCCAGACCTGCTGGCTGGGCTGGCTTCACCTCTGACTGCCTTGTTGTTACTGGACTGTGCCGGACCCCAATCACTCTCTCTGGCCCTGATCCTGACCTGGGATTGCTGCTCTTCATCCCGACTCCTTGCTGGTGAGCTCRCTGCTCACACCAGCCAAAACACGGCTCACAGCTCACCAGCCCTTGCGGTGCAGCTGGCCCCTGCCCTGACGCCCTTCTACATGGCCATTTAGAAATACCTTTTTAAAGTGGGATCAGGAGCAGAGGGAGAAATTGTGGAGCTGAAATGGTACATAACCTTTTGACCATAACATATAGGGCTCCTTCACTTTTGACTAGTACCCATTGGAAAGCTTTGGGTTAAATTTTATGTGCAAAGGAAGAATGTTGATATTAGACTGAAGGGGCTCAGAAATGGARTAAGCTGTATTTATGAGAATATACTGAAGTACTTCAACTACATCTGCCTTTATATTAAATTAAATTAAGATCAAAATATTATCTTACTGGGGCTTTTTGTTTTGCTAACGAAAAACTTGTCAAAAGCAGTGAGTTTTACTTAACATTTCTACAGACATGACTGAACATAAAAATGCCATATAAATATTGAGAGTTACTGGTTTTCCACAGCTGAAGAAGACTGTGAACAGGCAAAGGATAATCTAAAAACTGTGATCCATACATTTTACTCCATGTATCTAMAACTTTGTTTGTGATAGTTTGATTCACAAAAAAGCTTAAACATTGAAACAGCAAGCTCCACTATGATCTTAATGACTTAAGTGAGGCTCAATGGAGCAAGATAACACAATCTGAGTAGTTGTTTTTTCATCTTCATTTTTGGTGGTGTTCACGAAAGGCAATAAAAACACTCTCAGACAAAGWTTTCAGACCTACATGTACTCAGGATGAGGAAAGATTGGTGAAACTTGTGTTTATCCTTCCCTTTGATAGTCAAAGCTGAGACAAAATTTCTGAAATATATCCCAGATTCATAAGAGCTCTATGGTTCTCCAAAACATATTTTAGTGAATATGTACTAAGTTTTGACTGGGAGGTACAACTTAACACCCACTCATCTGATGATGGGTTTTTGAGAGTTTCAGTCATCACGGCTATTCCTTTTCCCTGAAACTGGCTCATGAGTTTTGTGGGGGAATCATGTCTCTCTTCCCCACTGAGGTCTAAGTGAAGTAATTCAGAGTAAGGCATCATTACCACTTTTAAATATTTCCTTATCTCTGTAGGCACTTCCAGAATTCCTTATCCCCAACATCCATATACTAATGGACACCTGCTATACTACTGGAAATCTGGCCAATGTCCTCCTGAAATCAATGAACTTCTTCCACTGTTAAATCCCTCATTAATTTCACATTGCATGTGTCTTTCACTTCTCTGTTTTGATACTTCTTTAATTTTGATACCTACAGTACCTTAACATTTTAGAGTGCATTGCTAAGTGTTCAAACAACGTTTGTGCATCCATGTTTTGAATTGCATTCTGCAGGAATTCTTCTCGCTGTAAAAAGGGGTTGCACTTCATAACTTCCCTTATTTTCTCTCTTTTGGCAGTGGTACAGGCTGTACATGCACATTTCTAAGAGAAGATGGCTACATGTTGCTGCATACTTTTATTGCGTTTTCCTGTTGATGTGTTTGTAAATAGCTGTGCACCATATGSTATATACTTTTTTTTAAAGTTATCATCTATCAAATGATTGTTTCACTGTCCTTTGGGAGGGAGTGGAGGTGACAGAGTTGGTATAATCTGTCCCCTTTTTGCTCTCTTTTCACTTAAAGTTCTTGAACTTCAGCTCTTCTTCAGCTTCAAATGTCTGCTCAATCTCTCCTGCACCCTGTTATCGTCCATGGCCAATCTTCTAGTAGCTACGGTCTTGGTGTCTAAAATGCCACTCTCTTTTGCATTCCATAAATTATCATCAGAATACTTCTCTTATTCTTTGCCATTATTATGCTTTGAGATTTTTTCACATGACTGCTTCCCTTACATAACTATGCTAAGTCAGGTAGTATCCATGATTATTCATGCTTGAGCTTAATTTTCTTCTTCAATTAAAAGCATTAAATTGATTGGCCAGGGAATCCATTAATTATTGCTCATAAACTCCAGCCAAGCTAGAAAAGACTTTAGAATAGCAGTCAGTCAGAAAATATGTTAACTTCTGAGTGTGCTGGAAGTTTATCTTGTAAGGTTAGTAGACATGTCACATGCTGTCACTGCTTTTAGAATTTGTCACTGCTTTTAGAATTAACATTAAATTTAACCATACATGAAAACTTGGCCATGGAGTTGGATACAGTAGTTTTCTAATGCCAAGACCCATACAACATTTGTGTTACAGGGAGTGTAAGCTCATTGATCACAGAAGGAGTTTGCCTTCTGTCTGGGGAAAGTTCACTCTGTGTCTTTGAAAAACAAATGAATAAATAAGGGAATGGTATGTGAACAAGACAGAGGAAAGTATGAGGCAAGGCAGGAAAGCCTGGAAGATGCAAGGTGCTTGGTAATTTGGGTCTCACATCAAAGCACTAGAGAACTAGAGCTGGGCACTTCTTACTAGTAGTAGAGATTTAGTCACCGAATAAGTTTGAATCAAAGCGAATAGTACTTTGTACTGCTAAGATTTCAATAGGACTTCACAAAACGAAACAATGGTGGTGTTTGCTGTCAAATTTTCTTTGAGTTTCTTAYCAGAAACTGACATAAAGCCTTTTTAAAAATGACATCTACGGTGGGGGGGGGGAAGGAAACTGTTGCTTCTTTACTCTTGACAATATTCCTGACTTTGTTCATAGCTTTGTAAGAAGAATACTTTCAACATTTTAAGGCTGGAAAAGTATTTTACAGTATTTTTCCACTATTTGTAAAGCTTAGGCCTGTTTTTAAATGATTTTGAAGATGGATGACAGATATGGGAAGAAAAAGCAGCTGTGGTAGGTTAGCTTCTCCATTTACTCTTGAGAAACAAAGGAAAGTAAGMAGTTTTTCGCTTACATACAGAACCTTCTTCCACATAATTTCTGCTCTTTTATTATGAGTGTTGCACGCTATACACCTAAGTTGTCAGAATGCCACATTGCAGAATATAGGTGTTATTTTAGGAAATTTCATCACCTCATAAGAGGAGGACACTATTTCCTGAAATGTCATGTGCCTTGTTGCTTCCTGTTATGGCGTTCTAGGGCTAAGAATTGCTGAAACAAAAACTGGAAAGACGTGGTTGTTTTTCAGATGGTTAGCTTTGACTCATTACCTGTGGAGGATTTTTTATTTTCTCTCTTACTCTAAAGACTGACAGTTCACTGCAACCAAAGCTGTGCAAGAAATCCCTTACTGCTATAGACAGGCTTCATCAGTTTTACACATATACAGTGATAACTGGCGGCTTCAGAGACCTCTTGTTATCATAGAAATTTCCTCCTCTGAAACAAGCTTTGCAATTGTATTTTAGGGGTACACAAAATAAAACCAAAACCAAAACCAACAACAACAAAAAAAGATTTTGGGAAACACATATACTTGTTTGTTCAAGGACAGCACATATAATGCCTAGAACTTTCCCTCATAGCACTTTCCATGTCCTTCACTGCTTAACTGTTTCATGGCTGTCAGATCTGGAGTGGACTTGTCTTTGATGAGCAGGTTATCTGCAGCAGAGCACAAAGGATGCTTCTTCATCTGCATGCATTTTCTCAGAGGGTAGAGAATGGTTCATTTCTAATGTCTGATATGTGGGCACTCACTGGAGACTCACCTAAAGACATATAGGGATACAAAACTGAATACACAGTAGTGAACCTCCCACTTCGTAAAAATAAACTGTTGAGRGTGACAGATGCATCAGAAAGTGCACAGGAAGTGTAGTGGCAAACCCAATTTTGTGTAGGGTTTCTGACTGGGGGTTGTTAGGCTCTCTGTTGTGCTAATTGTGAATAARGACACAAAGAAGGTGATATATCCTGGATTTAAGCTCATTGAGGTAATTTTTGTTGAACAAAATTACTTTACACTATAGACATGGATGACCTGAGGAAATAACAATGCATTACATCAATCACATGACTAAATATCTCATAATTTTGATTATATTTCTTCTTCTAAGAGCCAGATTCCTTTTTTTTCTGTGTGGGTCTTTAAATATCTGTTGTCCAGAGAGACTCTTCAGTTATTTAACTGATCTGCCATGGCATAGGTCAAAGAGCTTTGTTCAGTAACATCTATATTGCACTTACACTAACTTAATGTCTCTTCTGCAAAGAGTCATCTAATCTTAGAGTATTTGCCTCTGCTTTGAAACTGCTTTAAAATCTTTTTTGGTTTGTCACAGACACTTCCTCTTCTGACCCTTGCAGTCAGGGTCAGATGTCAGCTTCTCTATAGATATGGACTGCTTCTATCTGGATTGCCTTGAACAGTATACTGAGGGACTCATTAATTGTTAGTGTGCATTAAATAGACAGGAAACCTACTGACAGAGAAGACCAAGTGTTATTCAATTCCTACACATACTATTAAGAATAAAGGGAAACCTTTGGAACCATCTTATCAACTTCTGCCGCAGTACTGGAATCCTCCTGCAATTATTTTCCTTTTGTGCTTTCTTATTTGGCCTAGCTAGATGGATGTCGTGTTATTAGAGACACTCATGTAGCAACTGACAGCCACCCTGCTTTTGAATTTATGTCTCAGTCTTTCTATAAATAAATTGCTGCAGAGTTGCATGATATAACAATGCCAAAGAAAGAATGGCAGTGATTTTAACAGTGATTTTAACAGTGATTTTAAAGGAGTCCGGCCTTATGTATGAGTCAATATAATGAGATATGGAAGATATTCTTCAGACATAGAACAGACCTACTACAACATTCTTCTTTGGGAAAGCACCTGTGAGATTTTTAATTCAATGAAAGCATCAGCATATGTTTTCTACAAACTTCTTTCTTCTTTCATGTCACTGTTTCTTAAAATCTGCTTCCTAGGATGATACATAAATTGTCTATAAATGCTTTCTGATATTTTATATGCTTTATAGAGGCTATAGAACTTTGGAGCTAAAAAAAAAGACTTTCATTTCTGCTTTGCCCATTCCATATGGTCCCCGTGTGTGTAACCCAAAATCATAAATACTGTATGAAACCTGATAGCTTTATTGAAGCAATTTGTTATGCTCTTTCTATTTGAATTGTATAGCGTCACATGGGAAAGTGACTGGCAAATGGTCTTGGTAACATTATATTTCAAGGTCTTTATGGGCCCAGAATGGTAACGATGCTCTAGATAGCCACAAGATTATATTGTCTTTAAAGTTCATGGATATCCCACTGGGATAATGACATTCCCACATGACTGGCTCACTCATTCAGTTCATAACTTCTTGTAGTCTGAGATCACCTTTCAAGTGTCTCTCTTGCCTTGGGGACAGAAAGAGCAGAGACTAATACGGGTTAGTCTCCCTGGCTCAGGTCAATTCGTGGCCGTTGGACTGTTGGGTTTCTGTGAAACTTAGAAATGTTGTATTTTTGACTCTTATTGAAGCTGAGGAAAAAACAGTGTTCTCTGAATTTGATGCAGGGAAGGAAGAATGAAAAATCAGTGCTTTCATTTCATTTAACACCTGACTTCTCTGACAAGATCATTACACTTTTTGTTTTCATTTCTCTCTTAGACTATTGAATGCTGAACTGTCAATTTATAGTTGGAGGGGAGTCATACTTATTCCCTTAATGCATCATATAATTGACAGGGAAATCCATTTCCGAAATAAAAAAATAAGTGCTTAAAGTGTGATATAAATAAGATTGGATTTACTAATCAAAACCTTTCCAAAGAATGGACTTGATGTATAATCACAGAATCACAGAATGCTTGACATTGGAAGGGACCTCTAGGGGTCATCTGGTTCAACCCCCGTACTCAAGCAGGGACATCTAGGGCAGGCTGCCCAAAACCACGTCTAGATCGTTTTTTACTATCTCCRAAGAGGGAGACTCCACAAACTCTCTAGGCAACCTGTGCCAGTGCTTGGTCACCCTCACAATGAAAAAGCGTTTTCACAGGTTCAGATGGAGCCATCTGTGTTTCAGTTTGTGCCCATTGCCTCTTGTACTGTCACTGGACACCACTGAAAAGAGCTAGGCTCCATCTTCTTTGCACCTTCCCTTCAGGTGCCTCTTTTCTCTTCAGCCTTCTCATCTTGAGGCTAAACAGCCCCAGCTCTCTCAGCCTTTCCTCATAGGAGAGATGCTCCAGTCCCTTCACCATCCTTGTGTCCCTTTCCTGGACTCTCTCCAGCATGTCCATATCTCTCTGGTACTATGGAGCCCAGAACTGCCCATGGTACTCTAGGTGTGGCCTCACCAGTGCTGAGCAGAAGAGAAGGATCACCTCCCTCRACCTGCTGGCAATACGCCTAATGCAGCACAGGATACCCTTAGCCTTCTTTGCGGCAAAGGCAGGTCTACCAGGATCCCCAGGTCGTTTTCTGGAAAGTTGCTTTCCAGCCAAGTGAGCCCCAACATTTATTGGTGCCTGGGGTTGTTCCTCCACAGGTGCAGGACTTTACACATCTCTTTGTTGAACTTCATGAAGTTCCTGTTGGCCCATTTCTACAGCCTGGAGGTCCCTCTGGATGGCAGCACAGTCTTCATGTGAGATCAGCCACTCCTCCCAGTTTTGTGTCATCAGCAAACTTTCTGAYGGTACTCTTTGCCCCGTCATCCAGGTCATTAATGAAGATACTGAACAGGACTAGGATTAACGGGAAGCTGTCTGGCCCATCATTTCTTGGGTTCTCCTTCTTGGCCATTTAGAAGCCAGGAGTGGCATTTKCTTTTCTCAGTCTTTTCTGAATGTCTGGGCACCATTTACCTCTTTCCCCACCGTGAATCAAGCCCACAGAATCTCAGGTAAGACATTGCCATGGTTTAACCCTAGCCAGCAACTAAACACCACACAGCCACTCTCTCATTCCCTCTCTCTGGTGGGACAGGGGAGAGAATCGGAAGAGTAAAAGTGAGAAAACTCATGGGCTGAGATAAAGACAGTGTAATAGTTGAAATAAAATAAATAGTAGTAATAGTAGTAGTAATGATAATAATAATAAAAGAATATACAAAGCAAGTTATTCATGACACAATTGCTCACCACCCACCAACCGATGTCCAGACAGTCCCCAAGCAGCAATTGCTGCCCCCTGGCCAACTCCCCCCATATATATACATTTATACACTGAGAATGACGTCATATGGTATGCATTATCCCTTTGGCCAGTTGGGTCAGCTGTCCGGCTGTGCTCCCTCCCAGCTTCTTGTGCACCTGGCAGAGCATGGGAAGCTGAAAAGTCCTTGACTAGTGTAAGCACTACTTAGCAAGAAGTAAAACCTCGGTGTGCTATCAACATTATTCTCATCCTAAATCCAAAACACAGCACTATACCAGCTACTAGGAAGAAAATTAACTCTATCCCAGCTAAAACCAGGACAGACATTCAGAAAAGAAATTGAGCAGATRCATTGTGAATGCAGTGGCAAGAATCTTCACCCAGTACTTTTGCAAGATTACATGAAGAAATTTTTGAATTTGTTAGTGGTTTCTGTGCAATGATCTTGTGACTAATGTACATGACACCACTAGTACAAGGGATTATCTCGATGGGATAAGTACCTGTTGTAGTAAGGGTGTAGCATGTAGCAATCACAAGGAGGTGGGCAGTAACACATGTTTACTATGGACCATTTGAGTAGAATAATAAGAATCAAAATTTAGAGAATACTCATGAGCAGAATAGGCTCTTCAGTCAGGAATTCACAAAAGTGTTTCCAGAGCTTACTGCATTTTCTATGTCCCTTTCTCTACATAAGATCTTCAAAGTTAGTAAAACTTTTTCTCAAAGGCATTTTCAGATATCTTTGATGTTGAGCTGATTCATGGAAGCATGCCTAAGCAAAAACATGTTCTTGTCAATACAACATCCCTAAAATTATTTTTTCTGCATTAAATATGTTAGTTGACACATTCTGTTGATCGGGCTTTGGCAAGCATGGTTGAATTCGTCATTTTTGTCATGGAGTGTAGTGAGGTTTTTATATACCGGATTTCAAAGAACATCACTGGAGAGAGATGTGGGAAAGGATTTCAATGAAGGGGTTGATATCTCCAAAAAAAGAGAGTTGTCTTTCTCAGAAGTTTCCCTTTCTGTCTTCCATCCTTGCCATTACTTGTGACCACTGCTGTGGGGTTTTATGTGGAGACTAAGATGAGAAACTGTATATGGCAAAGAACATTCTTGTTCGAAGATTATTTCTTCAAGCATGATGGACTCCTAAKGCCACAGAAATTAAAATTAACTTTACCCAAGACTTTTAATTGTCATCTGTCTGCACAAAGTAATCTGCTACTCACCTGCTCATAATCACCCTCAGAATGGGGGTATTTTCTTGTTTATTTGTTTCAGTTTCCATGTGCCGTGGAAACATGATCTCCTTTTTTGAGGCAAGCTAATTAGTGAGTTAAATTTAGATCTGCTGTTCAATGGCATAAGCAGCAGTGGTTTCCTAACTAGAGATGAACATTGCAGACACATGTCATAATTATGATTGTAATGGCATCCTTAGAGTAATCACCTTGCTTAGTCYTTGCCGTTATTTGAAATCATGTACAGGTTCTCCAGGTAACTTGAACATTGCATACGTTTTGTTCTGCTGATCCATCTGAACCCAGTTTTATGATAGAATAACCTGTTTTTGCACTGAAGTAGAAAAATGGAAGGAAATCACAGTCTCTTAAGCAAGTGTAGGAAAGMTGAGTATCCCTGGTATATGAATGAGCTGGATCTCATAGAATCATAGAATCATTCAAGTTAGAAAAGACTCTTAAGATCATCGAGTCCAACTGTAAACCTAACACTGCCGAGTCCAACACTAAACCATGTCCYTTAAGCGCCACGTATACACACCTTTTAAATACCTCCAGGGATGGTGACCCAACCACTTCCCTGGCAGCCTGTTCCAATGATTGATAACCGTTCCAGTAAAGAAATTTTTCCTGATATCCAATCTAAACCTCCTCTGGCACAACTTGAAGCTGTTTCCTCTTGTCCTATCACTTGTTACTTGGGAGAAGAGGCAGACACCCACCTCACTCCAACATCCTTTTAGGTAGATTACTTTTCCTCTGCAACCCCCGATACCAACCTACCATGAAAAAACGGTGTGTCAGGCTTTTCAGGTTGGAAAATGGCAACTCTAATGATTTTGTTTAACAAGCATCCAAGAATAAACACTGTCTTGGAGAAGAGAATATAGACAGAGAGCATAGGGGACAATCTGCTCATATTTAATACCTGTGGATTTCCTTGAAAAAGGGAAAAAAACCCGAAGAACTGTTTGATTAACTTTTAAGAAGCAGAGTGAAGAGTGTATCAGCATTGATGTTAATCATCACAGGGGAATGAAGGGGTGAAAGAGTCACAAGAACAAAACCACACCGTTCAAGGACTTACAATATAAAGTGTATTTACTAAGTGAAATGGGTAATAGCAGGTTGATTTTTATTCTAAGGTTTTTATTCTCTCTCTCTCTCTCTCACACACACACACACTCAGAAGCTCTGTAGAGAAGACACACCAGTCAAGGCATTAGGTCTGGTTGTGACCAGCATCATTGACTTGGGAGAAGAGGACACCCACTCATTCCAGTCAGTTGAGGTGTCTGTGTTCAGGCTGATGGCCTGCCTTTTGTGTGTTCCTCCTCAGGATCAGCTTTCTGCAAGATATTGGATGTCTGTGGATGTGTGCCCTATGAGAAAGTCTCTTGKTTTTAATATTTATTGCTTTCTCCCTTAGATGATTGGCATAAGCCACTAATAGTCTTGCTGGTTACATCACACCAGGCCAATCTCTTTGACTTTCTCCATCTTTAAAGCTAACAGATGGTTCTTATCTGGGCCACTATCATCTTCTTCCCTCCCACTCCAAATGTATCACAAGGATGTGAGGGTGTTCAAAGTTCACCTGCACTTCTTTCTTTCCTGTGCATATCTAAGCCATTAGAGCAGGGCAGATGTAGTACAGAGGTTTGGCTAAGCCTTCCTTGTAACAACTGTCTATGCTGTGCTGTTTTGTCCAGCATATACAACAATCATCTGCTGAGCTATAGTGGGCAGATACACACAAGGTCCGTTTTACCTAAGTGAAACTTTTGGAGAGGCTTTACCTTGTGACACTAACTGCACAGAAAAACTCAGAGTATTTTTTTTAATGCCATCTCTGCCTTCTTCGCACCATCTTCTCTCCTGTGGATTACTTGGTTTGTATCCATACCACGCAAGACACTAGTACGTCAAGGCCTCTGGAATAGTTGCTACAAATAACTCTAATGCTGGTAGCTTTGTCAAGTCATGCAAATGACCTTTAGACTTTGCCAAGAGGTTCGTCTGCTGCCTAGACATTAAGCTAAGGTTAATAACAACTTTCTTCAGACTTTGATATTGGTATACAATCTTCAACTTACTATAAAGAAAATCATAGAGTCATAAAATAGTTCAGTTTGGAAAGGACCTCTGGAGGTCATCTCATCCAGCCTTCCTGCTCATAACAGGCCCAGCTTGGAAGTTTGATCRGGTTGCTCAGGGTCATGTCCAGCTGGATTTTTAATATCTCCAAGGACGGAGACTTGCCAGTCTCTCTGAGCTCTTGTCCCACTGTTTGACCTCCTCACAGCAAAGAGTGTTTTTCTTTAGCTAACCAGAATTTTCCTGCTACAGTTTGCATTTGTTCCCTCACATCTCTTTGCTGAGCATTTCTAAGAAAACTCTGACTCCATCTTCTCCATTACAACCCATGAGGAGCTGAACATACCAATTGATTCCCCCCTTAGCTTTCTCTTTTTTCCACACAAAAAAACCCTCAGCTGTCCTATCCTGTTATATGCTACACAGACCTGCAACTGACTTTGTAGCCCCTGGCTGGACTCACCCCAGTTTGTCAAAGTCTGGGTGATTCCAAAACTGGACACAGAACTGCAGATATAGTCTCACAAGTGTTGAATAGAGGGGAATCATGTTTTTCTATTGCCTTTGACTCTTTTATATATAATTTTCATARCTGTGTGTATGTACACTATATACACTTACCTATGCACACATTAATATTTTATCAGTCTTTTGACTCAAAAGATCAATTTCTAGTAATGATATTTATCAAGAGGACATGTGCATTAGCATTCAGATTATGTCATTGTTAGTATCACAAACTTATTGAAACTGAAGAAGAAGAACAGGATGATATTGAAAAGGATGAACATATGGATTGCTGAAGGGATTATAGGCAGCCTGTAACTGAGTCACAGTATAAAATTTACACACCAGGAAAAAGCATATCAAGAATTCTGCACCTGATATAAAAAGATCATGTATGGTTTAACAAGCTGGAGGAGTATCTGAATATGTTTACAAAACTAAATAGGCGCAGGTAATGAGATTTATTCCAATGGGGATTGATGCCAAGTATAAATGTTTTAAAGGCCTCTAGTTTAGAAAGGAAAAGAGAAAGCTCAAGCAGCGAATACCTTCAATGGAAGTGACTGCTCCTCTGTGAATGGCTACGTGATTTTACTGAAAAGTTAAAGAAGGAACTTTTTTTGTCTATTTCATTTGTTTTAACAGAGTTAACTGCCCCATTTCTTTATTGATAGAAAATGAAATACATTTTGAAGTATTAAACCTCTACTGTTGTGRCATTTTTTAACTTGACTAGAAGAAGGAAAGTAGATTATAGTGCTATACCAGGATTGTAGTGATTTTCTATCTTCTAATCTCCTCTCACTGTTACTGTTGATGGTCGGACTCGATGATCTTAAAGGTCTTTTCCAACCTTAATGATTCTATGATTCTATGATTCTATGTTACTAATTACTGAGAACATGCCGCTTTTACCAGAATCTCTCAAGGCAAGCTAATTATATGGCTCTGATGAAGTGATTTGTTGTGCAGGCTTTAAACTTTTCTTATTTCATAAAAAGTGGCTTTATAATGTCTTGAGAAAGAGGAAGTGGATACTTCTAACATAGGAAAGAGCAAGAAACTTCAAAGCTTGGTTTTGCCTCCAAAGAAACAAATGGGAATATAAGATACTTCACTAGTAGATATTTTTCATCCTGAAGAGGGTAGGATACTGACAATACCCTGATGTTCTCTTTTCACATTTTTCACTTAGTAAATTCTTTCTAAATGGAGAAATTTACAGAAACACAATGTAGTAAGAAAGATTGAAATGAGTTTTAAGTCATGTGGCATCCTTAAGAGTAAGCTATCTGGGGAGTCTTTAAGAAATTACCTATTAATCTGAACTTAATTTCTAGTAGATGGCTTTACCTACAAAACACAACTCCATTTGACATCATGTGCAAGGATTCCTCCTAAAAATGACTGGGAGGTGTAAGAGTGGTATTAYGCATTGCATTGTCTCCACATCTTGGAAGTCTGAGGAAAATTAAAATATATGTATTTTTTTCTTAAAATGGCTCTTAGATCAGTGACAAGTGTATGAAGATACTGTACGAAATTATGTTGTTACTGCTGTAAGCAACTTTTTCAAAACCACTCCTATAATTAACAAGGTTTAAAATGAAGTTGTGTTATTTAGAAATAGATGATATGATATAGCTACAGCTTCCATATAGCAACATACATCCCTGTAATGCCTTTAACACATACATTATTTAACTTACATGTTAGCTAGACTTGTCTCAAATTATTGCACACTATACTGTTGTTACAATATTAAAGACATTTATTATGAAATTAAGATACAGGCTCAAATTTACTGTTAAATCTTAGTATGTGATGTGTTAACTACATTAAAATGGTCTATACATATCATACAGACACAGGTTTTTCTTTGTAGAAGAGTAGATCTCTACTTGCACAATGTTTTTGAATGCTTCAGATGTTCAGACCTTGGTGTACAACTTTTTTTCAGTATATATACTGAAAAATGCCACACAAAAGTTTATGTAATGATACTTGTCCTTGGTACAAGAACATAAGTGAAAATCACAACCAGTATGTCTTTATCAGTTCTTCACTGGAACTAGATAGAAAAGCAAACAAGTATTCTTGAATAATAATGGGTTTATGGTAGGTGACACATAACCTGTGACATGAATTTTTAAATTACTCAAGATTTCATTCCTTTAAAGATAGTCTAAAAACAACGTGTCTGATAGGAAAGCTTGGGAAAGGCTGCTTTGATGTTTTAATAGGTTCACATAATTTATTTGCTTTTGTTCTTTTCCTCCTTCTATACATCATAGTTCTTCTTTCCCAAAGTAACAATGTGCTGCTTTGCAGAGCCATTTGTGTTAAAGTGTAGGCATTTCATCACCCAGATAAAGATCTATAAATATTAGCTATAAGTAATAATAGTATTTACCAGGCATTGATCATCATTTTTCCTGGCATAAAAGGGTAATGAAAATGTTGTAGCAGTCCAGTAGGTTTTTATCCAATGTTACACTTACCTGCCAAACCAATATTTTGTTGAATGATGTCATCTAAATTCAATGGGTGTCCATGAAAACAGAAGCAGTTTTAGGAAAAGAGGGGAGAAAGATAAATGTTTCTAAACAAGAAGAAATCATGAGGAAAACTGGAACTGAATTATGGGCTGTAAGCGACGATGTTTTGGAAGATTACAGGTAATTGGCATCTTCCCTACAGATATCTCAAAGGAACTTCTGGCTGAACTCTAAATCTGTGGAAGCAGGTGGGCCCCACCCCTTTACTATGTTTAGAGACAAGAAGCATGGTCTTCTGAATGTTTTTATTTGGGGGAAAAAAAAWTTAATGTTAACCTTTAAAGAAGGTGTCCTTTACATCTGTAGCATTTATTGGGTTTTAGAGAAATTGTATTGGACAAGTGCTAAATTTCATCATGTAGTATGCTAGTGATTATTTCTAGGTACTGGAATGAAAAGCCTGATGCTATGCCATCATGCAGTCCCTCTCTTTTCAGTGCATAATATTTGAGCCTTTCTGCCTTTTTGATTTAATAATCCAAACATAGTGATGATTGGTTTACATAAATGTGGTATTTGGATACCTAACCTTAAGTATTTCACATCAAATGCGACCAATCAAGTCTAGCATTTCAGTGTTCTGCAGAACCAGTCTTACTGTACCTTTTCATTCTCACCTARCTCAGCAGATGCATTGAGATGATTAGAAATAATAAAGATTAAGTAGACTTTATATTTTACATAAGAAATTAAAACTCTAATGTTATGACTACCTTCACAAAATGAATCCATTTTATTGCAACTGAATACATTCTAAGGACAGTGTTTTGTAACTTCCCTGATAWGTATGTTTAGTAATAGACAGTAAAGACAAGTACTTTTACTCTCTATAGCAGTAAACTTCCTACAACATGCTATGAGTGTGAATGAACTTGGACAGGAACACAAGTGCTCAGCTCAGTCAGGTGCAAACAGTGCCACAAGGTGGGGAATACGTAAGTCTGTGGAGGCTGAGATTACATCGTGATGGGAGTATTTCTGATCCTGTCTTGTTCTCATGTGAACATCCACACAGGAGACATAGGTAAGAGGCAAGAGTGCTGTCTGGGAGTCAAAGGCTTTTGATGCTTCTGACAGCTTTCATGCTCATCTTAGGCAGTTTTATGTCACTTTCTGAGCTAATGTTTCTACCATTTACCATTTGAAATTGTATTTCTTTTGGGACATGGTCYGTTCATTGGTATCTCCAGTAAGTTACTAACACTCTGGGATCTCTGTGTTGACTGAAGCTTCTGAAGCGCAACTGTTTTTTTCTTACTGATGTAGGTTGCTATGGTTTTTTAAATTATTATATAATTTGGTTRTAGAAGTTGAATTTCCTCTGGTGTTGGGTGAAAAAAAAAAAGACTSTCTTTTGCTGAGAAAATGCCGTCAGAGGGATTTTGTTCCAGTCATTGGAACAAAACTGGTACCTCTTACATAGGGAAAGATTAATTTCTCTAAAATAACACTGCACTGCTGGGAAATCTGAAATATGGTCATTGATGAACTGCTCATCTTCACAAACGTGTGCTCCAGTGGAAGAAATGCTGGCGGCACTTGCAAAAGTCTCTGTGTGTTGGTACACCAATGATTTGCAAGCCACAACGTGTGGGCCAACATGACAGCTGTCACCATCAGCTTGCTGCTTGAATTCTAGSGATTTTTGTCTCTTCTCTTGGAATGAAGATGTTAATGGTTCATACATGGGGTCTGAACCAAACTGAATCAAACTAAGATGCTGCTTTTAACTTATATATTAGCACTATTTCAAATTTGTAGAAAACAAAACCTATGAGAACCACTCTACACAAAAAAACTCACAGATACTTGATAGCAAAACAAAGCTTTTTTGCCTGTACAGTGACTATTCTGCCTTAGGTACCTACAGAAATGGCAGTGCAAATGACAACTTTGTATTTAATACATTAAACTACTGTAACAAGTGTGTTTGTGTGTTCTGAGGCTAGTTCATGTTTTTTATTTTGTGCTGTGAGGGAATGAAACCAAAGAAATTGGCCTGAATATATCTTCTGGGACTCCAGGGACACCCACACATCAAACCCCAGATGAGCATACCTTTACTCTTACTAATTCTCTATTAGACCAACCTTGGACTTACCCCTCACTTATGAAGTATGAAAGGAAGATTTGGGCATGCTAGATGTTAGTAATGGCCTTATTCTAGTGGCTACATCTATGTGTATTTTGCAAACTTACAGAATTTTTCAAGAGAACTTAAAGAATGAAACAGCTTTTGTGTCTCCTATCTCCTCCCACAAAATCCCTGAGGTTTCTGGTAATGTGTCTACAGTTTGGTGTCTCTGCTTCATAGTAAGGACAAGAGAACACCTAATCAACAGCACATTGCTATGGCATCTTTCAACAGGAAAAAGCAAAATGTTCCTGTCTTCTGCTTATGGATTCTGGAGAGCAAACAGRTCAGAATCAGAAAAATACAGAAGTTTTCAGAGGTGTTAGGAGGAAAAATAAATTTATGAAAAGTACAGACTATGTCTTATCACTTGACTGTAGCTGAGTTGCCAGACCTTCTACTTCAAGAAGGATTCACTTTGGAAGGTAGTTTTCAAAACCATTCATTAGAAGACAGATGTAATTTACAAGCCAAATGTTTCAATGTGAATCTTAAAAGCTATTGTCTTCCCTCAGGAAGACTTGGTACTACTGGTGAAATTGTAGCAGGTTGAGATGAAATGGAAATGTTTTGTGATACCTCAGAAAGTAAGTAGTTGCTGTGCTTGAAACTTATAGTAAGGAAAAAAGAACTTCAAAAGCCTTTGTGCAGACTTTGTGGAAGAATATATTTTAAAAAATCACAATATATTAAAGCAATATTTAATACAGTGATCTCAGAGTACTTAGGCAATAGCGTGGATCAATAAGAGGCATGACAAAAACAGAGATGTGAATCCTGCTATTTTGAGAAAAGACTGAAACTCCTCATTCCAAGATGAGCATTTTTTTAACAAAGGTGATCTGACTACAGCCTCTTAGGAGTTSATTGGACTTTGACTCCAAGATGTAGAAGCAGTTCTGAAATTCTCATCCCCTGTCTTCAACCTCAAAGGAACAAGCTCCACCCTTTGTAACGGAGAAAACCTTAAGGTGAAAGATCTGACTGTGGAGGCAAATCAAGGTGACCAGACTAAGGTGACTGATTTTTTAATTATTATTATTTATTTAGAAATCTACTGTAGTCAGTAGAGAGAAATAGATATTTTTAAGGCACATCAGGAACTCGGTTTAGCACCTCTGAATTGTTATTAGCTGTAGAGGGAATCTCAGAAAATTACCTTCACTAGGAGGARAGTGGGCTTTGTCATAAATGAGACTGTGTTTGAAGAAAGATTACTATAATAAGTAGCTTACTGCTGGCTGTAGTACTGTTAAACAGAACAGGACAAATACACCAAGAAAAAAAAAGTTTGCTAAAGCAAAATGCACCTAGAAATGATGGGATTTTTGTATACGTGGGACCTCAGCTTCAAAAATGAGGGCTTTATCAACTAGGGCAGCTCATAAATCATTGCGCTCCTTTTAAACTGTTGTATTTATCTCTGTCCTCTGCTCTCTATCCAGGAGAAACGGAGAAGTCAAACATAACTTCAAACTCAACAGCTGGAAAGTCAACAGACTTTGAAAGCATAAGTAATGTTATAATTCCACTAGCTGAATAACAGAAATTTGGGAGGTAGGAATTTAACKACCACACATCTTCACTGTTATAGTTAAATATATGAAAAAAAAAAATTGGCAAGTTTTATGGAAAATTACTTAGAATCAGACAAACTGTATTTTTAGCTAGACTAAAATCAGGCCATTTCACTATATGAGATTCTTACGGGRGTTGATTTTATATTCTCTCAGTGCTTGTGCCTGAAAACATAATAAATAAAATCCCTGGGCTTGTTTAGTAATAAACTGAAACTTGCTTGATTTGGTGTGAACTAGTGTAACACAGAGGAGTTAATGTTCTTGTGGGACAAATAGGAACTTGGGCAACAAAGTGCTTCATTCCTTAACTATTCAGAGGGAGATTTTTCAGTGGAGAAATATGCATCCTAAAAATGCTCTCCCTTTTCCTTACAATTGATGCCACTGACTTTGGTGGAACTGCATAATGCTTAGTAATGCTACAGAGTCCTGTGAAAGCAGCACAGGGAACTAGAAGAGGTCACCATGTTTGTCTGTCCTGTCTGAAACCATCTTTTTTTTTTTCTCCTCATTTATTTATTTGTGCAGTTCAGACAAACCTATCAAAAGTTAACTCCAATAATTAAATTAAATTTGTAAATTAAAAATTAATTATAAAATTAAATTTTAAAAAATTAAAACTATTTACTGGTTCAACTTTTGTCCAGCTATTTGTAMAAGGAATTGAAATATTTCAAAGCAAGTATTTCTGTTCTTTTCTGATGGCTTTATCTCCTGTCCACAAGAGCACAGCCCCCTCTTTTTCCTTTCGAGGCGAAGGTTGGATGACTTTTTGACAGGGTTTTTCGTTTTGTTTTAGTTGGTTGGCTAGCTGTGTTGTTTGGGGGAATATCTTTGAAAACAAGTCTTTGAAAACTGTCCTTTACCAGTACAGATAGTACTACAGAATCATTTTGAATACTGCAGAATCATTTTGATCTCAGTTTTGTAAAATCCTTGACTAGGAATTAAAATGGTAATTTTCTCTTCTGAAAGTAAGTTAAATTTCCATTTTCTCATTAAGAACCCGATGAAGGTTTTCTGAGTTTCTCAGAGTTAATTGTGTCTTAAAACTCTACATGCTCCACTGCAAGGAAAATACAAGGTTAAACTTGCTGTTAGTTTGACTGACATTTTATAAAAACAACTTCAGTGGTGTACTGTAGTTATGGTGATCCACTTAAMATGATAATTGAATTTTGGGGGAAATACCAAGCTAACAAATATTTTATATAGGCAGCACTCTGCATAAAAAAAAGCAGTGCAGTTGGTAGGAGCTTTTGAAGTGTTTTTTTTTCACCAGTTTCCATTTTAGAAAATGTACACTTTGCTTCCTGAGAGTTCCTTCCTTTGTGTGGAACTGATTTCATTTAATTTAAACATGTCCAGTTAGGTGAAATCACCCAGATATTCTAAAATCAAAGTTTAACCTTGAGCTCCACACAGAGAGAATTTGCTTTGCTGTGAGGTTTTTTTTGTGTGTGCATGCCTTTGTGATTTCATTTCTTTAAAGAAAATAATGAGGTATGTTACGCCAGAAGGAAATGCCCATTATATTAATTATGAGTTTCTAATTTGGTTCAGCTGAATATTGGCTCAAGACTAATGCCAATGTGCATTTCCYAGAGACCTAACACCTCTCTGAATTTAAATGGATAAATAAATGTTACTGATTTGTAACTCTAATTTGTCATTGAATGTTCTCATAACACAGTTGTCTGACACTGCTCCAGCTGGTTTCTGCACTTCTCCACATTTAGACTRGAAATGTCTAAATGTCCCTTTGTATGTTGGCGATAAAACCCTTTTCTCTCTCTGTCCTCCTTTCCTGCTGCAAATCCAGGGTATGCACTAATTTGAAGAGAGGCTGTTCCTTCTGCAATATTTAGTCAGTGTGCAGAACAAAGGAGCACATCTGTCATGGTYTAACCCCAGCCGGCAACTAAGCACCACGCAGCYGCTTGCTCACTCCCCCCTCAGCTGGATGGAGGATGAGAATCAGCAGGGTAAAAGTGAGAAAACTCATGGGTTGAGATAAAAACAGTTTAATAATTGAAATAAAGTAAAATAATAATGAAAGTCATAATGATAATAATGATAATGATAACAACAACAACAACAACAATAATAATAAATTGTAATTAAAAGGAAAATTACAAAGAGAGATACATAAAACCCAGCAAAGAGAAGTGATGCAAATAAAAACAGTTGCTCACCATCAACTGACTGATGCCCAACCAGTCCYTGAGTAGCAGCCCCCCTGCCAACCTTCCTGATGTCATATGGTACAGAATACCCCTTTGGTCAGTTGGGGTCAGCTGTCCCAGCTGTGTCCCCTCCCAACTTCTTGTGCACCCCCAGCCTCCTCACTGGTGGGGTGGGGTGAGAAGCAGAAAAGGCCTTGACTCTGTGTAAGCACTGCTCAGCAATAACAAAAACATCCCTTTGTTATCATCAACACTGTTTTCAGCACAAATCCAAAACATAACCTYATACTAGCTACTGGGATGAAAAGTAACTCTATCCCAGCCAAAACCAGCATATCATCCAAGAACCACTGTTAAAACTGCGAGGAAAGAATGTCTTCRAAGGCTAATCATTTGTGCAAAAGATCATATGACAGATCAGCATCAGTATCCTCTGGGCTGTACTGCTTCTCCATGACAATCTTCATTTCGTGGCTTTTTGATGGCCTTTTGTTGTGAGAACTGATTTGCCCACCACTTTAGTTATTTTTCCTAAGGGGTATCAACAAGTGTGAAATGAAGTSCTTGTGTAGGATGAGAAACTCTCAGACAGAAGTTTCCAAGGTAAGCAACTGGCAAGAGGGTCAGAGGTACTGTCCACAAGTTGCAGCAAGAGAAATYCTGATCGGACATAAGAAGAAAAAGTTTTCACAAAAAGGTTAAGTTACCAGATACCCAAAATAGCAGTGGATTCTTTCTCTTTGGGAAATCATAGAATCATAGAATAATTTAGGTTGGAAAAGACCCTTAAGATCATCGAGTCCAACCGTTAACCCAACACTGCCAAGTCTACCACTAAACCATGTCCCTAAGCATCATATCTACATGTCTTTTAAATACCTCCAGGGATGGTGACTCCACAACTTCCCTGGGCAGTCTGTTCCAATGCTTGACTACCCTTTCGGTGAAGAAATTTTTCTTAATATCCAATCTAAACCTCCCCTGGTGTAACTTGAGGCCATTTCCTCTTGTCTTATCACTTGTTACTYGGGAGAAGAGACCAACACCCACCTCACTACAACCTCCTTTCAGATAGTTGTAGAGAGTGATAAGGTCTCCCCTCAGCCTCCTTTTCTGCAGGCTAGACAACCCCAGCTCCCTTAGCTGCTCCTCATAAGACTTGTGCTCCAGACCCTTCATCAGCTTTGTTGCCCTTCTTTGGACATGCTCCAATACCTCAATGTCTTTCTTGTAGTGAGGGGCCCAAAACTGAACACAGKATTCGACGTGCAGCCTCACCAGTGCCGAGTACAGGGGATGATCACTCCCCTAGTCCTGCTGGYCACACTATTTCTGATACAGGCCAGGATGCTATTGGYCTTCTTGGCCACCTGGGCACACTGCCGGCTCATRTTCAGCCGGCTGTCAACCAGCACMCCCAGGTTCTTTTCTGCCRGGCAGCTTTCCAGCCACTCTTCCCCAAGCCTGTAGTGTTGCCTGGGGTTGTTGTGACCCAAGTGCAGGACCYGGCACTTGGTCTTGTTGAACCTCATGCAAYTGGCCTCGGCCCATYGATCCAGCCTGTCCAGATCCCTCTGCAGAGCCTTCCTACCCTCARGCAGATCAACACTCCCGCCCAACTTGGTGTCATCTGCAAATTTACTGAGGGAGCACTCAATCCCCTCGTCCAGCTCATTGATAAAGATACTAAACAGAACTGGCYCCARYACTGAGCCCTGGGGAACACCGCTTSTGRCTGGCCACCAACYGGATTTRACTCCATTCACCACAACTCTTTGGGCCCAGCCGTCCAGCMATTTTTTTATCTAGCAAAGAGTACGCCCATCCAAGCCACGAGCAGACAGTTTCTTCAGGAGAATGCTGTGGGAAACAGTATCAAAGGCTTTATTAAARTCCAGGTAGACCACATCCACAACCTTTCSCTCATCCACTAGGTGGATCACCTTGTCATAGAARGAGATCAGGTTAGTCAAGCAGGACCTGCCTTTCGTAAACCCATGCTGACTGGGCCTGATCACCTGGTTGTCCTGTACGTGATACATCATGGCACTCAGGATGATCTGCTCCATAACATTCCCCAACACCAAGGTCAGGCTGACAGACCTGTAGTTCCCTGGMTCCTCCTTCCGRCCCTCTTGTAGATGGGTGTCACAGTTGCTAACCTYCAGTCAAGTCGGACCTCCGTGGCTAGCCAGGTCTGCTGAAAAATGATTGAAAGTGGCTTGGTGAGCACTTCTRCCAGCTCCCTCAGCACCCTTGGGTGGATCCCATCCGGCCCCATAGACTTGTGTGGGTCTAAATGGTGTAGCAGGTTGCTAGCCATTTCCCCTTGGATTATGGGGGCTTCATTCTGCTCCCCATCCCTGTCTTCCAGCTCAGGGGGCTGGGTACTCGGGTAACAACTGGTCTTAYTGTTAAAGMCTGAGGCAAAGAAGGTATTAAGTACCTCAGCCTTTTCCTCATCCWTTGTCGCTRTGTTTCTGCCCTCATCCAATAAAGGATGGAGATTCTCCTTAGCCTTCCTTTTGCTGCTAATGTATTTATAGAAATATTTTTTTTGTCTTTTACCACAGTAGCCAGATTAAGTTATAGCTGGGCTGGCCCTTCTAATTTTCTCCCTGTATAACCTCATGACATCCTTGTAGTCCTCCTGAGTTGCCTGCCCCTTCTTCCAAATATCATAAACCCTCTTTTTTTCCCTGAGTTCCAGCCAAAGCTCTCTGTTCAGCCAGGCCAGTCTTCCTCCCCACGGCTCATCTTTCGGCTTATCATGGGGACAGCTTGCTCCTGCACCTTTAACATTTCCTTCTTGAAGAATGTCCAGCCTTCCTGGACTCGCTTGCCTTTCAGGACTGCCTCCCAAGGGACTCTGTCACTCACGCYCCTAAACAGACCAAAGTCCGCCCTCTGGAAGTTGAAGGTAGCAGTTCTGCTGTCCCTGCTCCTTAYTTCTCCAAGAATCGAAAAACTGTCATTTTGTGATCACTATGCCCAAGACAGTCTCCAACCGCCACATCACCCTCAAGTCCTTCTCTGTTCACAAACAACAGRTCTAGTGGGGYACCTTCCCTAGTTGTCTCACTCACCAGCTGTGTCAGGAAGCTATCTTCTACACACTCCAGGAACCTCCTAGACTGTTTCTTCTCCGCTGTATTGTATTCCCAGCAGATGTCTGGTAAGTTGAAGTCCCCCACAAGAACAAGTTCTAGCGATTGTGAGACTTCTCCCAGCTGCTTGTAGAATATTTCACCTGTCTCTTCATCYTGGCTGGGTGGTCTATTACAGACTCCCACCATGATATCTGCCTTATTGGCCTTCCCCCGATTCTCACCTGTAAACACTCAACTCTATCGTCACCATCATTAAGCTCTAGACAATCAAAACTCTCCCTAACATKCAGGGCTACCCCACTGCCTCTCCTTCTTTGCCTATCCCTTCTGAAGAGTTTATAGCCATCCATTGCAGGACTCCAGTTGTGCAAGTCATCCCACCATGTTTCCGTGATGGCAACTATATCACTTTTGAAACTTGTGTTTCAAAACTGGATGAGGTACTTAAAAAACTGATGCCATTTTGAATTTGACCATGCTTTCAGGAGGAAGTTGGGTTAAAAATGCCCAGAAGTCCTTTCCAGTCTAAATTATTCTGTGATTCTGTGACACATTTAAAGGCCTTTCACTAAAACATTATTATCCCTTATTGGTACTTAGGTAGAAAAGGTATCACGTTCCAGATTACTCAAACAAGTAACAGGAAGTCTCTGCAGAGGGAAAAAAATGGCAAAAGGCAAAGTAGATGGTTTTTGCAATTATCTGAGATTCTGAGCTCACTGCTTTATCTCCTAGGAGTAGGCAAAAGACAAGTGTGTTTTGTTTCAAGTTCATTAGAACAATTGAAAAAATATAATRGAAGGCAAAGTTTTCTAAGGACCTTAGTTTTTGTTGAAACCCTGTCGCTGGCTAGTCTTTTCCCAGTTAGGCCCTTTCTTTGTCATTGTTGATAGTGATACTGTACTGCTTAGCAATGACAGCCATCTATAAAGGGTTGGTGAGACGGTYTGCGGTCTTTTGACAAAATGCAAATAATGCGTGTGTGTGTGTGTTAAGGTTTAACAATTTGGAAAAATGGACTCTAAGAGCAATACCTGATGCCCATTCATCAAGACCAGTTCACTGTTAGTCCAGTGTATGTGATCTCAGAGGAGTACAGAAAAAGCAGCTCAAGACATTTCTTTATATAAGTAGTACTGTCTAAAAATATTGTACTCTGGGGCATGTAACAGTCTAGTTATTTACCTGAGAGACGCAGCGCCCTCATGCAAATGACATGGGCAAAGGGTTTCTAACACTTGTGGTCTGAATGTAGAAGAGAAAGTGAAAGAATGCACTAAGCTGAACATTAAGAGGTTCAGCCAGCTGTCTCCATGGTGGCAGCTGGGATGAAAGCAACCTTGCTTAGAGTCCAGGTGGAATAATATTCACTCACACTAACTGCATGACAACCAAAGAAGAGCTTTTCCAAAAGACTTCTTTGGAAGCTTCCCGAGCCTCTGACATGGCCAAAGGCTCCTCCGGAAAGGAGCCTAGGAAGCAAGCCAAGACAAATGAGTTTGAGAGACTGGTAACAACTGGGAGATAGTGAATAAATAACTGTCAATGCTTCTGAAATGTTCCTATGATGCATACGGAGAACGGAAATCTGAAATCTTTCAGAGCTGGAGGTTTAGCATAACTTSCAAACTACCCTGCCTACCCCTAAAATGAGTTTGCACTTGAAAAACCGTCACCTGTCTACTTAAACTGTGTCTCACTTTGTTTAAATTTAAAATTAACCTAAACAAATCTGTCCCTGATATTCTGCAGAGGTATAACCATAGCTGGAGAGGCAATTTGTGCCTCAGGGATGTGTCACCAGGCTCTGTTGTAGGTTGCTCTTCCRGCCATTCTTCTGTTTATCTCTCCTAAGCATCTCCTTTTTTATTATTATTTGTTTTGTACAATTTTCTTCCATTTTATTTCTCTTCGAAATTTACATCAGGGCATCAGTTTTGAAAGCAGATTTCTAAAGCCGTTAGGAAGCCAGTGCATATACCCAGTCCTTCTCCATGTCGAGGTACAACATGTGCTTGCAGCCCAGAAGGCCAACCCTATCCTGGGCTGCATCAAAAGAAGTGTGGCCAGCAGGTTGAGGGAGGTGATTCTGCCCCTCTGCTCTGSTCTGGTGAGACCYCACCTGCAGTACTGTGTCCAGCTCTGGGGTCTCTAGCACAACAAAGACATGGACCTGTTAGAGCAGGTCCAGTGGAGGGCCATGAAAATGATCAGAGGGGCTGGAGCACCTCTCCTGTGAATAAAGGCTGAGRGAGTTGGGGTTGTTCAGACTGGAGAAGGCTCCAGGGAGACCTTATTTTGGCCTTTMAATATGTAAAGGGGGCTTATAAGAAACATGGAGAGAGACTTTTTACCAGGGCCKGTAGTGAAAAGACAAGGGGCAATGTTTTTAAAGTGAAAGCAGGTAGATTTAGGTTGGACATAGGAAAGAAATTTTTTACGATGAAAGTGGTGAGRCACTGGAACAGATTGCCCAGAGAAGCTGTGGATGCCCCACCACTGAAAGTGTTCAAAGTCAGGTTGGATGGGGCTCTGAGCAACCTGATCTAGTGAAAGATGTCCCTGCCCATGGCAGGGGGGCTTTACTGGACGATCTTAAAAGGTCCCTCCCAATCCAAACATTTAAACGGTTCAGCGTTTCTACTTTAAGGCCTCAGTACAGTGTTTCTAATACTCAGCACTACTCACACCCCCAAACCAGCCACAAGAGTAACTGTGAAGTAAAGCACAAGCACTGAATACCCCTATAAGACACATCCTGGCAGCGTTCACAGGCACACCACTGTTGCTAACTTGATTTTTACTTACATTACTTCATGAGGAGCTCTCCAGAGAAGACCCACATAGTTACATTTTCAGCTATCTTGGAAATCTCTTTCCTAAGCCTATTCTTTAATTATGATTGCTTAGCAATCATCCCAACACCAAAATCCACAGCACACCTTAGACAGGGACGTTCCAGAGATGTTCCAAAACACAAGCCGCTATAGTCATTGCTGCAATCTCTCTTTATACCTTCTTCCTACCTTTTCCCACTTTGATTTTGACCATAATTTAGAAACAGGATGGAGCCATGTAAGCCAAGAATCTTCAACACCTTACGCAAAAGGAAAAAAAAAGATATCTTTTTGTCCTGGTTTCRGCTGGRATAGAGTTAATTTTCTTCCTAGTAGCTGGTATAGTGCTGTATTTTGGATTTAGGATGAGAATAATGTTGATAACACACTGATGTTTTAGTTTTTGCTAAGTAGTGTTTACACTAAGTCAAGGACATTTCAGTTTCTCATGCTCTACCAACTGAGAAGGCTGGATTTGCACAAGAAGTTGGGAGGGGGCACAGCCAGGGCAGCTGACCCAAACTGGCCAAAGGGATATTCCATACCATATGACATTATGCTCAGTATATAAACTAGGGGAAAACTGGCTGGGGGACTGCTGCTTGCTTTGTATATTCTATTATTGTTATTATTGTTATCATTATTATTATTATTATTATTATTATTATTATTATTACTACTACTACTACTACTACTACCACTACCACTATTTTATTTTATTTTATTTCAATTATTAAACTGTTCTTATCTCAACCCATGAGTGTTTTTCACTTTTACGCTTCCGATTCTCTCCTCCATCCCACTGGGACAGGGAGTGAGTGAGTGGCTGTGTGGTGCTCAGTTGCCAGCTGGGGTTAAACTACCACACTTTTCCATGGCCTTGCTTCTTCGCTGTTATTCATTTTTTCCAGCATTTACTAAGAATAAGCCCACATTCAAATGCTTCTACTAGCACAAGGTGTGTAATTACTTGCACCCTGATAGCCACCTGAAGGCTGCTAGCAAACTTAACAAAGGTAGCACCACTTGGTAGTACCACTACCAACAACTGGCCTAGTGGAACTAGCACTGATGTCTCCCTACTTACCTTATCTGACTTCACAATCACTATGAGAAGACAAGTATCGTCTAATTTATCTTTTCCACGTCGCCCATAATTCAGTGGTGTTAAACCTCCCACTCATGGCATATCTATCCCAAATTCCCATACGTGAGAACATCTCTCCATRTTATTCCTGAAGTCCTCCTTATTCTGTACCCAGAATACTGTGTSCATACACTTTCAGCACAAGCATTAGATTTTGGCTCTAAAAAGACTTAAATCCAATGTCTTCTTTCTGGAATACACCGAGTTTGGCTTTCAAATCGCTTTGCTTTCAAATCAGCAAAAGAAAATAAATGAAATAGAAATAGCTAAAAGGCTTGYTTAGGCTCTCGATGTAAAAAATATTGGAAGCATGTTTCACATGAAAAGCCAGCCTCTCTTATACCTCAAATGCAGAGACTGCACACTTCTAGCACTTTGATCAACACAGSAGAGTTGATTCTGAAGAGTAAATAGTGACTGAGGATCAGCTGTGTTTTGCTTTTTTTGCAMCACACAGTATTTGACAGTGAAGTTGTCCATTATCCATCCTGCTGGAAGATTTTTCTTTACCGAATTAAAATGGTTGCTCTTCTTTACCTTTTACTTTTAAATGTTTTAGAAGAACAAGATTTTTAAATTAACTTTTTCCTCCTTGCTGAAAAGGTGATTTTCTTAGCTCTTATTACAAGGCAATGTGATTTCTAAAACTTGCTCACTTATAAACTGAACAACGAAATAGATCCCTCTGCTGCTAAACTCCTGGGGTCCCGTGAATCTCTGTCACGTACGCTCCTGCCAGATATATGGTTCTTATGCAGCAGTATTGTGTTRGYTTCTTTTTGCAACAAGTCATCTTTATTTTACTCTCTCTGGGATATTGTATCTACTTCACATATAATTTCAGTAAATTCCCTCAAATTGGTAAACTCCATCCTCTGTATTAATAGGAAATAAAGAGTATTGCTTTATAAAGTGGTTTTCCAAGATTTAATAGTGGCTGGAGCCAGAGCTATTACTGGCTTTTTCAATAATATTGTTCAATAACCATAAATCTGCGCTGAAACACTTTTATTTGTTTGRAACATAGAGACACARTCGTGATTCGGGATCAAGTTCCCACTGGACCTTGCTTATTTGCTAGAACACTTAGTCTCTGCCCAGAACAGAATAAAATTTGGCACTGATTCACGTTTTGTAGGCATTAATTGTACACCGTATTTCTCTGCGCTGTACGGTGCAGASATCTCTCTTTCAACCTATGCAAATGAAGGATGGCCATTACCATACATTGGTGTTTAGCAATCTCTGTGTAGACRAAGATGGAATTTCGTTCATGAGAACTTTGTGTGTTGTTATTGGGAGGGGTATTTCTCATTGCTTGAGCAAGGGTTTKTTRAAGTTTGTCATTTGTATTTCTTGTCATTTGGAATTGAAATTTGTTTTGCTTTTAAGAGTTGTAAAGGTCTAAAGATGCAGGCAGTACCTGGCATTTCAGAGTACCAAGATACTCCCTACTTTCTATGGGAGCTAAGTACACAGACACTTCATGAGATGCATTTCATGCTTTAAAAAGWCTCTGTCCTAAGGTGCTGTGATAATCTTGAGCTCTTTAYACATWAGTATCCCAGAAAATACCCCCATTARCTTCCCCACCACGACTGCATTTTTTCTCCTTTTCTCTCCTGTCCCATCTGCCCTGAAATCATAGAATCATAGGAAGGTTGGGGTTGGAAGGGACCTTTAAATATCATCTAGTCCAACCCCCCTGCCATGGGCAGGGACATCTCTCACTAGATCAGATTGCTCAAAACCTCGTCCAGCCTGACCATGAGCACTACCAATGATGAGGCATCCACAACTTCTAYGGGCAACCTGCTCCAGTGTCTCACTGCAGTAGAGGGGCAGAATCCCCTCCCTCGACCCGCTGGCCATCCCTCTTTGGATGCAGCYCAGGATACGGTTGGCTTTCTGGGCTCRYGTCCAAATTTTTCATTCAAYAGTACYCCCCAGTCCTTCTCCACAGGACTGCTCTCAATCCRTTCATCACCGATATCCTTTTATTATGTTCAGGAAGACACCTTGATAAAAGAGGAGGCTGTCATGGTTTAACCCCAGTCAGCAACTAAACACCACGCAGCCGCTCRCTCACSSCCCTGCTCCGGTAGCRTGGGGGGAGAGAATCGGGAGGGCATACGAAGGAAAACCCGCAGGTTGAGATAGAAACAGTTTAATAATGGAAAAAACCCAAAGTAGAACAGTAATAACAACGATAACAACAACAATAACAGAATATACAAAACAGGCGATGCACAATGTMACCACTCAYCCCACACGTGTTCCAAACGAACCGTGYGAGACGATCACCAGATCCCCCCTACACACCCTAGTTTTATACTGAGCATGATGTCACATGGTATAGAATACCCTGTTGGCCAGTGAGGCCAACCGCCCCGGYCATGCTCCCCCCCAGCTCCCCCTGCACCTGGCAGAGCATGGGAGGCTGAAAAGCCCTGGTGCAAGCACCACCCAGCAACAACCAAAGCATCAATGGGCCATCAACGTTCCTTTCATTACCAAACCCCAAACACAGCACCCCCTCCAGCTACTGGGAAGAGAGTTAACTCTGTCCCAGCCGGAACCAGCACAGAGGCATTTCACAAACTGGGAAAAAAGTTRTAGGTCTGAGGAAAGGAGGCTGAGCCAACTGGCTGCATCTAAATACATGTCGGGTAGATATTCACCCTTGACCAAATGAATGGTTTGCAGGTTTGGGGTGCAAAATGTAACATTTGGGGAAGGAGGGAAGGACATGGAAATTCAGTTTTTCAGCAGCTGAGAAATAGCAGTGGTAGTAGTAGGAAATGTAGCAATAAGTGAAAGACATATACCTTATTCAGGACTTTCCTGTGTGTGGGAAGATAGTGTGAGTTCTGAGGGCTGCATTCACCCTTTGYTGGAAGGATGAYCTATAACAGATGATAGCAGCAAGCTGCAATGGTAMGCGAGAAATGYTAGGARTGCCTAACAGGGGGGAACAGCTGATGCAATGGAGCATTGCAAAGAATAACGAAGGTGAGAACAGYTGGCACCAGCTGGTAAGTGGCAACTTAATTTAGGCCTCACTACCTACCAGGAAAGAAAGCAGACCTCAGGACTTTAAGCCTGTGTTACCRAAGGGCAGGAGAAGAAAATTTGACCTACAWAGGGTCCTGCCACAGAACTGGAGAAAGGGGCTGTGAAATCTTTGTACTCTAGGTACTGTATGTTTTGCYATCTGCCATGYTGGGGCRTTGTTTCCCCTTCACATTGATTGGCTTGACAAACAATGTTTCACTGATATTTGTAAGTAAGTGGTGMAGAAAAGCCCTGGGAATACCATAAAGTATATTTTATTTTGTTTTTCACAYGTTTCTCAATAGRCATTYAGAACAGCATCTTAGTAGTGATCCAGYTCCTGYAGTCCAACTCCTAGCAGAAAGTAACACAAATGAAGAATAACTTGCATAAGGAGTGTCGTGATTTAACCCCAGCTGGCAACTGAGCCCCACCCAGCCGCTCGCTCACTCCCCCCTCAGTGGGATGGGGGAGAGAATTGGAAGAGCAAAAGTGAGAAAACTCATGGGTTGAGATAAAGACAGTTTAGTAAGTAAAGCAAAAGCTGCACACACAAAGCAAAACAAGGAATTCATTCACTCCTTCCCATGGGCAGGCAGGTGTTCAGCCATCTCCAGGAAAGCCGGGCTCCATCACGCCTAACGGTTACTTGGGAGGACAAACACCATCACTCTGAACATCCCCCCTTCCTCCTTCTTCACCCAGCTTTATATGCTGAGCATGACGTCATATGGTATGGAATAACCCTTTGGTCAGCTGGGGTCAGATATCCCAGCTGTGTCCCCTCCCAACTTCTTGTGCACCCCCAGTCTACTCACTGGTGGGGTGGTGTGAGAAGCAGAAAAGGCCTTGACTCTGTGTAAGCACTGCTCAGCAATATTGAAAACATTCCTGTGTTATCAATCCTGTTTTCAGCTCAAATCCAAAGCATAACCCCATACTAGCTTCTATGAAGAAAATTAAGTTTGTCCCAGCAAAAGCAGCACAGGGGAAAGGCAGGAAATTTCCTGAAACTACGTGGAAAGAGGGTACCTCTCAAATCAAATACTTATTAAACACATAAATAATAGGAAAGCTATCGTATGGCCTTCTGAAGATTTGCAGTAGGCCAATGCAGACAACAGACAGGYTGAGGTCTGTTAGGTAAAGGGTGCTAAGACCCTGTCCCCAAGTGACGTTTGCACATTGGTACTGCATTGACAATTCTGTCCCAAATTGATAGAAACTCTAAAACAGCTGTGACTTACCTTCCTGTTGGGAAGAGATGGAGAAAGATCAAAAAGTTTTAAGAATTTGCTGCATGCCAAAAATCAACCAAATTAAAGCACTTTCAGGAAGACAGATCAATATTTGAATATTCAGCTGGAGCTCAGGGAATAGTTTCAGAGAGGGAAGAACAGATTAGTGTGTTTCAGGATCCACTCTTTATTTTGATTCCAGTGCGTAAGAAAATAAATGTTTGTCTTCATTTCTAAATGCATTCCTGAAAGGCTAATTCAAAAGAAACATATTCTGAAAAATTTCTGTCTCCCCTTATCTGCCTAAAATTTATTTTTTCTTCCTTCTCATTCAACCTATAAACTGTAAGACRGAGGGGAGGGCAGACTTGTTCATTCATCTCAGCTGACAATGGACAGTCTGATAGTGGAAAGCAAATCAGTTAATCAGATGGAATCTTAATTATGAGTCAAGTGCTCAGTTCTAAAAAGCCCACACCTGCACAAATCTGTGTTTTTTTGAGCTGCAACAGATCAGCCCTGGACTAAGACAACTAACTATGAAAATTTTGTCATTTTTACCAATGGAAAAATGGCCTAGTTGCTGTGATTGATGCCTTCATGGTGCCATTTGCATTGTTAAGTGAAATTAAAAGGAGGTGGTGCCAAGGTGAGATGCTAGCTCAAATGCTGTCTAGCGTTGCCTGGGCTTGAACAGCTCCCTCTTCCATGGTTCAATGTGTTCACTCAGCCAAGATGGCAGTACTGCCTCCAAGGCGATAATGGGGATGATTTCGGGGAGCTTTGCATGGGGTTCCACTCTGGYTCTGCTTCACTTGAAATGTTTTGTTTCCAGTGTTGTTCCTGGAAATGCTGCAARGCCATCTGTTTACAGACTGCTGGTCCACAGACATTTCTCCTTTCCTTGGACCACAGAGCTCTGCTGCGTGTACTTGCATATGTAAGCCTCGATGTCAGTAATCCTTAATCAAGTACTTTGGCATTTATTTTTTCAGACAGCCTGATGTTATGGAATTGCATTGAGGCTTTGGGACTGTGTCTGCCTCATTATTGTACTTTTGAATCACCCTGTGAAACCAAGGTTTATTTCTCAAACAGCAAATTACTACAGGATGGAAAGAGAATGAAAGGCTTAACTGGGAAGCTGATAAGTCTCCCAAGTGTTTTTCAGTTACAATTTATGAGGGTGCCTTCAGTCCCTGTGTAATTCTATTTACCTGCTGTCCGGGCGGCTCTGTCATTTGTCAGGGATAGCTGCTGCTCTCACAGTCTGCACCTTATTAAACATTCCTTTGCAAGAATGAAAAGTCCTCGAGCCTCACATGTTTCCTCCTCTTTATGCGGGCACGTTGAAACGGTGATCAAATAAATTTCCATCCATTCCTCTCTAAAACAATCTTTGTGAGTTTTTTGGGTTTTTTTCCTGCTCAGATCTCTTATTAAGAAAGAAGATTCCCCCCTCYCCCCCTGCCCCAAGTTATCTTGCAGAGTTTCTTTTTGTCATTTCTGCTTACTTATCGTTGTTGAATATATGTTTGAATCTTGTTGGGATGATGAACAAAACTATGGATGTGGATAAATGTAAWTTTGCACGTGAAGCTCATTTTACTATTTGGTCTAATGGAAGGGCAGATAAAATAGGCTTTATTTTTATAAAATGCTTTCAGTTTCTTGACATTTTGTTTGAAAAGCTTTTTTCTTTTCTCTGCTGTTCACTTCCCTTTCTGAAAATGGCTGTATAGAGAATTGAGGCTGGGTTTACACATAAGTTTACATATGCATGAAGTGGAACTCTTCACTTTTCCCAGAAAGCACAAATAATTTACGCTCTTAGGTCAACTCACGCAAAAGAGAGACAGTTAACTCCTCTCTGGCTGAAATTAATAGCATTGTCTTCAGTTCAAGCGTAAAAGATCTAAGCTAAGACAACACACATGATCTTAACTGTGGAGCATCACTGGTGGAAGAGTCCATTGGTGCACCTCCTTCGGGAGGTTAGACTGCTAGTCTTCCTGGCTTGAATTAATCCCASTGGTAGGACACACTAAAATGATCTGTGTGTCTTTTCCTGATTCTTCCCTTTCCCCTTCTTCATGCTTTATAACCTGACTTCTTTGTTGGAACTTGGAGGTTGTTKTTCGTGATTTATTTCACCAGGTTGGGGTTAAGTCTAATTTGACATGATTTCTTTGGTGGTTAATAAAAACCAGACTGTATGTTCAAAYGCATCTACCAGCCAAACAATGGCTAAATTGAATTTGAAAGTAGGGGTATTTAAATGCATAGGGAAATTTAGCACATCTGCCATTGTCCCATGTAAATGGACTGATGATTCCTGAACGAAATTATGAGTTTTCATTTTCGGGTGTACACAGAGGAAGAAACATAGCCAAGCATCTAAGTATATAGGTCATTAGAGAGTTTCAGAATAGCTATTTCAGCTCCTTCGACTACGTAGACAGCCCATTAAAGCATTCCCTTTGTTTGCTCAACAGCAAAATGAGTGGAAAGAAAAAGCCTCATTTGCTAGTACTTGTCCCTTGAAATGAAAAGCAGATCAATTAAGATGATGCATGTAGACACACTTCCCCAGTTATCAGAACAAAAAGACTTTTGAGACTGATACCTGTGGTTCATAAAGGTCCTATTATGGAGATTCCCACAGCGGTAAATCCTGAATGAAAGGCACTCCTGAGATAAATTATTCTATTTGGGAAATGAGGATGGGTAGGGACACATTGTGTAGTTCTGAGAAATACAAAACCTTTTGTTTGCTCCTCTTTATTTTTACGTTTGTGATCTCAATTCACTAGCAAGGTTGCAAATGGGGAGCGTGCAACCTGCTACTGTTGCATGACCCCGACACCTGGACCTTGCTGAGAAACCTCCTTCTGCAAGCCTGATTCTCTGCATGCAAGCTCCTTTACTCATGTGGGTAAGTAAATTTGACTCCAAAAGACAACTTGAGGGAATGAAGCCGGCTTCTGTTAGCCTAGATTTAGTAGAGTCTGCCACTTTGGTAGGAACTCTCAAACTGAAGTTGAGGACTTGGAATCACAGAATAATTCAGGTRGGAGTGGACCTCAKGAGGTCTCTAGTTCAACCTTCAACTCAATACAGCATCAGCCATGATAMGAGATCAGGTTGCTCAGGGCTTTGTCCAGTTGGGTCTTGAAAATTCCAAGGGTGGAGAGTGCACAGACTTTCTGGGGTTGACRCACAATAACTTCAAGTTAGAATCTGGTTAGTTACATAAAAGGTTTGACCAGCTGAATGTAAGTCTCCTGTCTAACCGTGGTGGAATTGTGAATGCTGATTTATGAATGGTGGACTATGAAAATTGCTTCARATTGAGATTTCAGACTGATTTCAAGGTCAGAGAAGTCAGCATGTTTTTAAAACCCTGCATTTAACTGCTTGCAACTGAATGTTTAACAGACACCAATCTAGCTTAGCCTGTAACGTGATTTATGTCAAATAGCAYCCTTGGAGTTGGTACTAAAAAATAACTAGTACTAGCAGTTTTGCTTTCAAAGGTTCAATGGCAGATCAGGTTTTGTGTGTCTAACAAATTTTGACATATTTCTTAGATAAAGTGCCAATTGTTTAAGGAGAGACCACAGGCTTTTCTGCTTGTCTAGAGCTCTTCATTGGAATTGAATAAAAGGAAAGCTGGCCATGCTTGTTGTTATAGTCTTCAGAGAGTAGGAAGGGGTGCTTTACACTCATTCTATGTACCTATATGCAAGTCAGAGTATGCAGCTGTGAAGAGAACTGTGCCATCCATGTTAGGAACAATTTAGAAGCCTCTGCGCTATGACGTGGTGAAAGAAAGTGTTTGTGGGTTGAAATAGCTCCCAGATTAGCTCTAGGCCAGAGGTGAGACGTCATCTCCCTTGCTGACCTCCCATAGCGCTCAAGTGCTGCAATGGGTCTCACAGGAGTTTTACTTGCTCTAAGCTTTTAATAAACTGCCTTTTCCTTGTGTCRTGTTTCATCTTACCCCCTGAATTCAATTCTGTGTTCAAGTACTCAAAAACCTCACAGAAATCTATACATCATTGTTATGGGCAGACAAACTGCCATTTAAGCATCTACCCTTCCCTCCCCTATTAGCTCCTTTCTAGGGAAAGAAATTTCATATCTCTGAGACAACAGCATGGGATGTAGGAAGATCCTATAAAACAAAACACATCATCAACACATGCAAGCGTTATTCACCCACTAAGCTATATGACTCTGGATAGTCTTGATGATTTAYAAGAATTCAAAGATTAAAAATAGTATGGAAAGAAAAGTTGTAGATGACTGTTCCAAATTAAAGGCATTTGAGCTCAAAAGGAAAACTATGTTTTTGCTTTTCATTGTAATATAGTCACACTGTGCATGTGGGTTGTTTTTTGTCAATTCCACTGTTTTCCTTGTGTAGGAACATCAATCAAARTTAAGTAAGACAGATAGTTCTGCCCCCAGCAGGGAGGAGAAAGTGTATTCATCATTTAGATGATCAGATCCTCTGCATGCTGAAAGCCTTTGTCTGGACTCAGTTTTGACACGCAGTCAGTGGCAGGCTGRGAAAGGGCAGCACATTTTGATAGACTGAGAGTTGTCTTCCATCTGCTCCCATATCAGCATGCAAAATTGGACAGTAGTGGCACAGCTACCCAGTGTAGAAGCAATTTGGTGGAACTTTCTTGTACAAATCCATTTGCATATACCACTTGATGACCAACAGTTACTTATTTCAACTTCCTTGATCAGTAACATGAACATTTAACAAAAAAGGTTTTTATTTTCTTTCCACTAAATTCTGCACTGTCGTGGTTTAACCCCAGCCAGCARCTAAACACCACGCAGCCGCTCGCTYACCCCCCCACTCCGGTAGGATGGGGGAGAGGATCGGGAGGGCACACGGAGGAAAACCCACGGGTTGAGATGAAAACCGTTTAATCATGGAAATAAAACAAAGTAGAACAGTGATAACAATAATGATAACAACAATAACAGAATATACAAAACAGGTGATACACAACGCAACTGCTCACCCTCACGTGTTCCGAAYGAACCGCCTGAACCGTGCGCTCCCCCCCGCAGGAACCGGCCCCKGTTTTTAAGCTGGGCATGATGTCACATGGTACAGAATACCCCATTGGCCAGCTGGGTCAACCGCCCCGGCTATGTTCCCCCCCAGGTCTCCCTGCACCTCGAAGGGCAGGGGAGGCTGTCGGTGCAAGCACCACCCAGCAACAACCAAAGCATCAATGGGCCATCAACATTCCYYTCATTACCAAACCCAAAACACAGCACCCCCTCCAGCTACAGGGAAGAGAGTTAACTCTGTCCCAGCCGGAACCAGGACAATATCCATCCCTTATTCTATACCATCTATGTCATGCCCAGGTCTCACATTTTCCGATACATCCCAATTAATCACCACTTTTCCTGTCTTTTGACATATATATGTATATATATATTTATATACACACACACATACACAGAGATATCATTCCCTCTAAAATGTCCATTGAGTTCATTTAGTCCATGACTTTGGGCTCCATCTGTCATAACAGTCTCTCARGGCAGGAAAGATGGTGTGTGGTGTTGGATTGTTGCATCCTGAAGCCAGTTCTGGTTCCATTATCACTGCACTCGTCTGCCTCTATCATCGTGGTGCTTTGCTCGGTTTCATCAGAGTTCATTCTTCTTTAACCTGGATGATTCTTACTGCAATA
>JASVER010000372.1:0-11162 GCA_030449065.1 Oceanodroma leucorhoa
GGGCTCCCCCTCATTAAACCCCCARTGGCAGAAGCCCCCGTGTCTGGGTGACTGCTGTGGGGCCCGTGGGGCAGGGCTGGAGGAGGCAGACGGGGCAGCTTCAGGGCATTTATTGCTGGGGGGGGCTGGGGGGGCCCCTATTTCTCGTAGCCCGTGGGCAGGGGGTTGACGTGGGGGTTGTGGAAGAGCGTGTGGTTCCCGTCACCCCATGGGAATGGCTGTGGGGAGAGAGAGGGAGACGGGGGTCAGCGGGGCCTTCCCGCCCCACATCCCCCCATAGGGCCCATCCACCCCGGCGTCAGGCCTCCCCGCCCCACATCCCCCCATAGGGCCCATCCACCCCGGCGTCAGGCCTCCCCGCCCCATAGCCCCCCATAGGGCCCATCCACCCCGGGGTCAGGCCGTCCCGCCGTACCTTGGTGCGGATGCGGAGGTGGTGGTACGGCACGAACTCGGGGGGCCCGTGGGGGTGCCGGCGCTGCTCCAGCCAGACGTTGAGCATGCAGACCCCCACCGCCGGCAGCGCCACCAGGAACGACAGCGCCCGCCATGTCCGACCTGCCCCACAGGCGCCGTGGGGCCGGGGCACCCCCAAACCCACCCTCCTCCCCAAAAAAGGTCCCAGTGCCTCATAATGCCCCAAAACACCCCAAAAAAACCCAAGGCACCAACCCCCCTGAAACACCACATACGCCCCTAAGCCACCCCCAGATACACCCGCTACACCCCAAAACACCCCAAATCTACCGGACACAACCTGCAGCACCCCAAAACACCCGATACACCCCAAACACCAGCCCCAAAACACCCCCAAATCCACCCGATACTGCCCCAAAATACCCAAAATCCACCAGACACATCCTGCAGCACCCCAAAACAGCACCAAAACACCCAATACTGCCCCGAAACAGCCCAAATCCACCTGATAGACCCCCAACCACCCCAAAATCACCTGATACAGCCCAGTTCCACCCTAACACGTCCCCAAAACACCCGAAACTCACCCCATACACCCCAATATCACCCAATAGGGTCCCCCCAAGGCCCCCAAAACTCCTGGAGACACCCCAAAACACCTGATACAGCCCCAATACCCCCCGAAACACCCCAAATCCACACGATACACCCCAACATTGCCCAAAACTACCCCAAAACCACTAGATACAGCCTCAATACCACCCAAAACACCCCAAAACCACACGATGCACCCCGATGTCACCCAAAACCACCCCGAATACACCAGATACACCCCAATACCACCCAAAACCGCCCCAAAAACCAGCTGCTACAGACCCCAAGCCACCCCCAAAACACCTGGAACACCCCAAAACCACTCCTGGAACACCCCAAAACCACCCCACACGTGTCTCCCCCCCCCCAAAGGTCCCCCCCCTCCCCAGACCTCCGGCAGCACCGGCGTGGGCCCCGGCGGCGGAGGCGAGGGCCCGCCGTGGGGCAGCCCCCCAAGCGAGCATGGCGGCAGCAAAGGGCGACTGAGCGGCGGGGGTCACCCCGGCCCCACGGCACCCCCAGCCCGGCCAATGGGCTGAGGCCCGGCCCCAGCTCGGCGCACGTGTTAAATATAGACCGGGGTTAAATATAGAGCCGGGCGAAGGGCGAGGGGTGCGGGGCCGGGCAATGGGGGGCCGGAGGGAGGGACGGGGGGGTCACACGGCTGCGTAGGGGACTTGGGGGTCCGGCACCCCCCCACGCCCCCCGAGTCCGGGGCCGCCTCACCCCTGGGGGTCGCCCAGGGGGGCCGTGGGGGTCCCGTCGTCGCCCTCCATCAGCTCCTTGTAGCGGCGCTTGAAGAAGCCCACCTGGGGGGAGAGAAAGGGGGGGGTGAGCCCGGGGTGGGGGAGGGGAGGAGGCCCCACCCCCCGTGCGGGCGGGGCTCCCCAGGCCCCGCCCCCTCACCTTGTAGAGCCCCAGGGCCAGCAGGCCCAGCAGGACGAGCCCCCCCACGGTGCCCCCCAGGATGAGGGGCAGCGGGTCGGGGGTCTCCAGGCGCTCCACCTCCGTCCCCACCGGGAGCTGGGCCCCCCCCGCGCGGCTCCAGTAGCGCCCCACGTCGTAGGCGACCCGGGCCGAGCTCTGCACCACCACCTTGGGCTGCCGGGCCTGGGGCGGGGGGCAGCCGTGGGGCGGCCGTGGGGCACGGGGCACGGCCGCGGGGCGTCCCGCTGCCCCGGGGTGCCCCCCCCCGGCTGCCCCCCGGCTGCCCCCTTACCGTCGCCAGCCAGCCCAGGGCCAGGCTCCCCCCGAGGCGGAAGCCCAGGGGCCGGCGGGGGTCCAGCTCCCGGACCCGGCACTGCAGCTCCCGGCAGGCGGCCACGGCGCAGTCCTGGGGGGAGAGGGGTGGGGGGTGACGGGGGGCGGGGGCACCCCCAGCCCCACGGCCCCGGGGGCACTCACCAGCACGGGGCGCTCCCGCAGCCGCCGGGGGAAGTCGGGGACCCCCGGGTGCTCGTCCGCCGTCTGGCACTGCACCGACTCCTGCTGGGGGGGGCAGGTGGGGGACCCCGGTTCTGGGGACCCCCGCTCTGGGCTGCCCCCGCTCTGGGGTCACCCCCGTTTTGGGGTCAGCCGACGGGGTCACGTCTGTTTGGGGGGCGGGGGGCCGTTACCTGGTCGGGGGTCACCTCCACCTTGTCCCACAGCGGGGTCCCCCCCAGGGCCGTGGGGACCAGGAAGGTGACGTTGATGGGGAGGCCGCGCTGGCCCAAGTTCTTCACCTGCCGCGGGGAGGGGGACGGTGGGGACGGGACCCCGGTCGGGATGGGGGACCCGGGCGTTGGGGCTCGCCCCCCGCCCTCCCCCCCTCACCTCGTAGTGGTGGGTGACGGGGGCGCTGGTGGGGGCCCCCTCGCGGGTCGAGACGTTGACGTACTTGGTGGAGTCCGGGGCGCTGGTGGGGGCGAGAGGGGACGTGGTGGGGGACGAGGCGGGGGCGGACTGGGGACACGTGGAGGGGCACGTCGGGGACCAGGGACGGGGGCTGGTGGCACRCTGGGGATGAGGGACGTGGGGCTGGTGGCACGTTGGGGACCATGGACACGTGGCTGATGTCCACTGGGGACACGGGACACGGTGGCATGTTGGGAGTAGGGAAGCATGGGGTGGCACGTTGGGGACTGTGGACATGGGGCTGGCACACTGGGGATGAGGGACGTGGGGCTGGTGGCACGTTGGGAACATGGGGACAGGGGGCAGGTGACACGGGTGGGGTGGTGGGTGGCCCGGGGAGGGGACATCCCGCACCTGGTGAGGACGAGGCGGACGTCATACTTCACCGGGATCTCGGCGCGCTGCCCCCGGCYGCCCGGCGCCGCGTTGTCACTGCGGCAGAGGGGTGTCACGCGGGTCACCTCACCCCCCCGTTGCCCACCCACACCCCCTCTGCCCCTGTTCCTCACCTGCTGGCATTGGCCACCACCTCCAACACGCCCCCCAGCTCCGCACCGTGGGGCACGTCCAGGGTGACGGTGAACACGACCTGCGGGACGGGACGCCCGGGCGTCACCCCCCAAACCACCTCACGGTGACGTCCCCAAGCGCCCGAGCGGGCTGGGGGGACGCGGGGACGCCGGGCACCTCCCTACCTCGGTGCCGGGGTGGAAGATGGGGTGGTTGACGARGCAGATGGTCCTGYGCCRCGGTCCCTCCGCTGGCTYCGAGTTGCAGTGCAGGGATATGGACCTCCTCGAGGACTGAGAATGCCCCAGGGGGTGTCAGGGGTGGGGACGGGAGTGGGCAAGACAACTTGGGGCTCAGGGGACGTCTRGAGGAGAGCTGGAGGTCATATGGGCTTCTAGGGGGTCTTGAGGACATCTGGAGAGGGTTTTGGAGGCCACATGGTCATGTAGGGGGGTTTGAGGACATCTGGCAGGGTTTAGGCGGCCACATAGACCCCTGGAGGGCTTGGGGGACATCTGGAAGGGCTTTGGGTGGACAGATGGATATCTGGGAGGGCTTGAGGATATCTAAAGGGGGTTTGGATATCTTGARGACATCTGGAGAGGGTTTGATGGGCTACATGGACTTCTAGGGGGTCTAGAGGACATTCGGAGATGGTTTTGGAGTCCAGATAGATTTCTTGGGGTGTTGAGGATGTCTGGAGACTGTTTGGGGGGTCTTGAGGACATCTGGAGGGGGTTTGGGAGGTCTAGAGGAYGYCTGGAGAGGGYTTAAGAGGCCACATGGACTTCTGGGGGATCTTGAGGACATCTGGAGGGGAGTTGGGCATCCACATGAACTTCTAGATGGTCTTGAGGGTATCTGGAAGGGCTTTAGGAGGCCAAATGGACTACTGGAGCGCTTTGGGGACTTCTAGGGGGCTCTTGGAGGCTCTGAAGGACTTTTGGGGGTCAGTGGAGGTGGGGGTACCTGGAGCACTACSGCCTTGCGGTAGGAGAGGGCCTCGGCATGCTGCAGCTGGACGGTGGCCCCGTACGAGTCCTCCCCACGGTTGCGGAGGGTGACGGTGATGTCCACCACGTCGGTCACCCCCACCACGACGGTCTCCAGCCTGGGGGTGGGGACAGAGGGGAGCGGGACAGGTGGGGGCAGACCACGGTGTCCCCAGGTGTCCCCCTGACACGGGGAACGGGGGGGACCTACCCCGAGAAGTTGAAGGAGATCTGGAGGTCGTCTACGCAGATGTTGTCGGCACCACAGTCCTTCTCGAAGGGCAGCTGAGGAGACACCTCATCTGTCTCTCCGTCCCCTGGCCAGCCGGCTGTCTGTCCGCCCTCCCTTTCCTTCGTCCTCCCACCCCTCGGCCAGCCGTCTGTCCGTCTGCCCACCCACCCTGGCTCTCCGTAGTCCTCCCAACCCTACCCATGCACAGATGTCCTTCCATGTGTCCGTCTGTCCTTGTGTCCTTCCTTCCTCMCACCCCTCTATCCACCTGTCCCTCCGTCCTTCTGTCCTCCCTTCTGTCCATGCGTCTGTCCTTCCTCCCTTCCATCATCCCTTGGCTCCTCTCATCTTCCCTTCCGTCCATCCATCCCACCTTCCTTCTGGCTGTGGATCCACCTGTCCTTCCTTCCTCTTGTCCTTCTGCCCATCCCACCTCTCCTTCCATCCCTCCATCCCTCCACACCCCCCAACCCTATGCCCCACCACCGCTCCCCCACAMCGCGCCGCCGTGGGGTGCCCCCCGGCCCCTACCGTGCCCACGGCCACCATCTYGGAGTCCTCGCTCAAGGCTGGCCGCAGGCCCCCGGCCACCTTGATGGGGTCCCCCGTGGCGTCGTAGGTGAGGCGCAGCACCAGGGGGGTCAGCGTGTCCCGTGGGCACCCCTGCCCGGCACAGAGAGACGACCGTGTCCCCCAGGTGGGGCCRTGGGGCGGGCGACCCCCAGACCGCCCCGCCGGGGCCTTTCCCGACACCCACCGTGAAGGCGATGGCCAAGGTCTCGCAGCTCCGTCCGACACCCAGTTGGAGGGTCCCGTTGCGGACGGCGGCACTGCCGGCAAAGACGGCCCGGACCATTGCCCGGCCGGGGTCCAGGGCCGCCTGGTACCGGAGGGTGGTGGAAAGTTGGCTGCCTGCAGGGAAAGGGAGGGGAAGGTGGGTGGCCGGGGTCTTCAGCAGACCGCCAGGATGGTGGGAAAGGGGGAGGTGGRGAGCAAGGTGGACTTTGGAGGCTCTTGAGGACATCARGAGGTGGTTTAGGTGTCCATGTGGACTTCTGGGGGATTTGGGGACATCCGGAGGGGGCTTGGGAGATATCTGGAGGGGCTCTGGGAGGCCAGGTGGACATCTGSGGAGTGATGGGCACATCTGGAAGAGCTTTGGGAGGCCAGRCTGGCTTCTGCYGGGTCTTGAGGACATCTGGAGGKRAKTTAGGRGTCCACAGRGACTTCTGGGGGTCTTAAGGATGCCTGGAAGGSCTTTGGGARGACAGATGGACTTCTAGGGGTCTGAGAACATGGGGAGGAGGTTTGGGGGGGTCCATGTACACTTCTGGGGAGTCTTGGAGACACCTGCAGATGCTTTGGGGGTCCAGATGGACACCTGGGAGGTCTCACCAAAGTTATCAGGGGTTTTCTTGGTGCTGAGGAAGCAGATCTCAGCCTTGGCCACTTCCCCCTTGAGCGCTTCCTCCTCCTGACAGTCAAAGGCGGCCGCGGGGATCTCYGGCGGCTGGAAAGCCACCGTCACGYGRACCTTGAGCAGCGGCTGGGACCTGGCGGTGACAACCGGAAGCGGGTTGGTGGCAGCCACTGCATCCTCCAGGTCATGGATGGTCCCAGGTGGGTCCCCYGGGCGCACCTGAGCAGCAGGACCTGTCCCTGGGCGCCCACGGCCACGTCCGGCAGCCTGTCCCCCGTCAGGTCCTGGCCACCGCTGATGGCCTGGCCAAAATAGCGCGGCCCGCTGGAGAACCGGGCACCTGAGATGCGCTGGGGGAGACAGAGGCGCCCGAGCAGGTGAGACATCTCTGGCGCCCAAGATGTTCCCAGAACCTGGGACACCTTCAGGAGCTGGAGCGTCTCCAGCTTCCAGGACATCTTGGGCATCTGGAGCACCTCCAGCACGTAAGATGTCTTCATCACCAAGACATCGCCAGCACCCAAGAYATGTTCACCACCCAACAYGTGTCCAGCACCCGATGCCTCCACCAGCCAAGACGTCTCCAGCATCMAAGGTTTCTCCAGCACCCAAGATGTCTCCACCAGCCAAGATGTCTCTACCACCCAGGATGTCCCCACCACTGAAGACATTTCCAKCACCCAAGACATCTCCAGCACCTGGGACATCTCCACCAGCCAGGACCTCTCCACCACCCAAGATGCCTACAGCACCCAAGGTGTCTCCAGCACCCAGAACATCTCGATCACCCACGACRTCTCCAGCATCCAAGGTTTCTCCAGCACCCAGGATGTCCCCACCTCCCGGGATCTCTCCGWCACCCAGCAGACACCCGTGACCTGGGACATGCCCGCCCCCAGGAGCAGGGGTGGGGGGGATCTCACCTGGCTGTACTGGGAGGCGACGCCACCCCGCTTCCAGCAGAAGACATAGATGGCCCCCCGCTCCTCGTCCTCCAGCGGGGCCCCCACGGCCACGTCGGGCCACCGGTCCCCGTCGACGTCCCCCAGGCGAGCCAGGCTGGCCCCAAAGCGCCCCAAGGGGTGGCCGGGCTGTCCCYGCAGCGTCTGCTGGCACCGCAGCTGGCCGCCCTGGGGGGGACGAGGCGCTGGGTGCCCCCCTCTGCCCACCCTGGGGCGAGGCGGGGGGTGGGCTGGGGGTCCCCTACCTCCGGCCTCAGGGTGCAGACGGCCACGCGGCCCCCGCTGCCGGCCCCGTAGAACATGGGGGCCCCCACCAGCAGCACCTCGGCCGAGCCGTCCCCGTCGGCGTCCAGGGCGCACAGGGACGCCCCGAAGTAGGAGCCCACCTGCGGGGACAAGCGGCCGTGGGGCTGGCTGGGGGGTTCCCCCGCCACCCCCACGTCCCCTCCCCGCCTCCCCGCCGTTACCTGCGGCCCCGTGGCGTCGGCCAGGAGCTCCCAGGCAGCCCGGGGGCCGCGGTGGTGGAAGAGGAGGAGGCGGCCAACGTGGCGGTAGCGGGGGGCCCCCAGCGCCAGCGCCCGCCTGCCCTCCAGGGACAGGGACTCGGCCGCGTAGCCTGGTCACAGCGGGGGTCAGCGGGGGACCCTCCTGGGGGTGCCAGCGGCCCCAGGAGCCGTGTGGGGACGCTGATGGCCCCAGGACCACATGGGGGCACCAACGTCCCCAGGATCCTCACTGGGGCACCAACGTCCCCCAGAACCTCATGGGGACACCAATGTCCCCGGGAACATTGTGAGGSCATTGATGTCCCCAGGACTCTCACGGGGACATTCGCCAGGACCTGACACCCCCAAGACACCTGCGAGGAYGCCGRTGTCCCCAGCACACTCATGGGGACCCTCGCCAGGGCCTGATGTCCCCAAGAACCTCGTGGGAACCCAATGTCCCCAGCCCCACATGGGGACCCTCCAGAGGACACTGACATCCCCAGGACCCTCACGGGGGACACCACCATCCCCGGGACCCTGGCGGGGACCTGTCCGTCCCTGTCCCAGGCAGCCCTTACCCAGGTAGGCGTCGTTCATGTCCCCGGCGGCTCGGGACATGTTGACAAAGGTGGTCTCCCCACTCTTGCCGTAGACAAAGGCCCCCCCGGACCAGTCATAGGCGCCCACCGCTCCCAGTACGGGCCCTTCCTGCACCAGTAAAGATGGGGAGGGGGTCAGTGGTGGGGGGAGAGGAGTCACTCCTGCCCCGGGGACACCCCACGGGCGTGGGGACAGTCGCGGGTGGCCGGGGGACGCTCACGGGGGTGAGCAGGGCGCTGAAGCCCTCCTGGGCCATCTCCAGCTGGAAGGAGCTGCTCTGGGCGGACTGGGTGCCTGGCGGGAGGCAGGGGTGAGTGGGGGGCACCAACTGCCCCCCTCGACCACCCCCAGCCACTCCCCAGTACCCTCGATGGCAAAGATCTTCTCCTGCAGCTGGTTCTGGATGCCCTGCAGGGCGTCAAAGTTGTCCACCCGGAAAACGTGGTCCTTGCTGGGTTCAGAGGCGATGGTGTGGAGCTCTTCTACAGCAGCTGGGTCCACAAAGGCGCTGCCCACCTGTGGTCAGCGAAGGATGGTCGGATGGAGGGACGGGGAGGTTTGGGGAGGGAAGGAAGGATGGACGGATGGTTGTTTGGAGAGGGAGGGATGGACAGACAGGAATAGAACGGATGGAGATGGTTGGAGATGGTTGGAGGTGGATGGTTGGATGGATGGATGAAGATGTTTGAGCATGGGTGGATGGACAGCCAAGTTTGGAGATGTTTGGAGATGGACAGAGGTGCTTGTAAATGGGCGGATGGCTGGAGATGTATGGAGATGGATGGCCTGAGATGTTTGAAATGGATGGCTGGACATGTTTGGAGATGGATGGATGGATGGCTGTGTTTAAAAAGGTTTGGATGGTTGAATGGATGGAGACTTTTGGAGATGAATGGACAAATGGATGGCTGGATGGACAGATGTGTTTGGGATGGCTAGTTGCTTGGGGGTGGATGGCTTTGGGCATGCAGGTCCCTCACCCCGATGGCGTAGCGGGTGACCCCCATCTTGTTGGCCAACGGGATGACCTGTGAGTACTCCAGCCTGTCGTCATTTTTCCTCCCGTCTGTGATCACAATGAGGATCTTGTTGGCATCTTCTCGGGCCCCTTTGCCAGGGATGAACATGTCCGTCCTGCGCCAGGGAAGGAAGACACAAAGGATGAGGGTTGCCCGTTCACCCCAYGGCGGGTGGGAGGGTTTTCACAGGTGCTAGAGGTGGCAGGGGGGAGGACGGGACTCACAGGACTTTCCAGATGGCGGTGGCAGTGTGGGTGGACCCCCGGCGCTGCGACACCCCATTCAGCAGCGCAGTGGGGTCACGGGACCTCCGGAAGGCGTTGAAGTCAAAGTGGTTCGAGACAACATTGGAGAACTGGGTGAGAGCAAACTGGGGGGCGGGGAGCAGGGGAGGGACAATGTGGGCACACGCTGGTCAGGACACAACAGCCACGGGAGCAGCCACCCAAAATGCCACCCCATTGCCAAGAGGGAAGAGCAGCCCAAAACATCACCCGTTGCGAGGAGCCACGTGGAACATCAACAGAGACAATCCCCTGAGATGACACCCCCTTGGGGGGTCACCGCTGGTGCCTGGGCGGGTGGTACCTGCGTGTCGGTGCCCTTGAAGCGCCTCATCACCTCCATGATGAAGGTCTTCATCGTCAAGAACTCCCAGGGTTGGATGCTGCCCGAGCCATCGATGAGGAGCACCACATCCGAGAAGCGCTTGGGACACTCTGTGGTTGTCCCCATGGTCAACCGGGCCAGGATGTCCCCAACGCATCCCTCCCCCAGTGACCCCCATACCTGGTTGGGCATCTGGGATGCGCTGGAGCTGCTGGAGGTTGGTGTCAAGAAGGACGCAGAAGCCGTTGAGGTGGACGTTCTCCCCGCAGGTTTGGGGCACCGTGGGGCCGCACGCCTGGGTTGGGGGCAGGGGGGACCCCAAAATCAGCAGAGCCCAGGATGAGGGGATGGTGGGGGGGCGATACCCAGGGCACCACCAGGGGTGGCCACATTTTGGGGGGGCCATCCCCTTGATATCACCCCAGAAAGACCAGTTTTGGGTGCAACCTCCTTGATGTCACCCCAGAAAGACCAATTTTGGGGTGCAACCTCCTTGATATCACCCCAGAAAGACCAATTTTGGGCTGCAACCTCCTTGATGCCAACCCAGAAAGACCAGTTTTGGGTGCTATCTCCTTGATGTCATCCCCAAAGGGCTAAATTTGGGCGCAATCTCCATGACTTCACCCCTGACTGGACAATTTCAGGGTGCAATCCCCCCCCATTGTCGAGGTCGGCCCAGTTTCGAGGTAAACCCCATCACCCCCCCAACCCTCACCCAAGCCCCCCACCATACTCACCAGGGCCCCTGCGTCCCCAGCGGCCAGCGCTAACCCCAGGGACGCGTTGACGGCTTCCGGGGGTCCTAGGGAGAGATGGGGTGAGACCATCCGCCTCCTCCTCCTCAGGGACCCAGGCGTCCGTTTTTGGGGGGGCTGCAGGGGGAAGGGCTTACCGGTGACAGGGACCTCCTGGCACTTCCCCGAGCGGTGCCGGCATCGGTAAATGGTCCCCATCTGGTTGACGGCGCCGCGTTGCAATGGGGCACCCACGAGGACTCTGTCGGGGTAGGGGAAAGAGGGTGGGGGGGGAGGTTTTGGGGGGATCCCTCCCCAACCCTGGGGTGTGCCCCTTCCCACCTTACCCGCCATCATCGATGGTGCCGAACTGGGCCACGGTCTGCCCAAAAGCCCCCCTGGCATCCCCATGAAAGACCATCACCGTCTCCACGTCCACCCGGGAGCCGCAGCAGGAGGTCAGCACTGCAGGGAGGGTGGGCGCACAGTGGACCCAGGGGTCCGGGTGCCACCCCACACCCACCCAGGGGGGACCCAGGGGTCTGGGTACCACCCGACACCCCCCCTCCACCGGGACCCAGGGGTCCAGGCACCCACCTGCCCCCAGGCAGGCGAGCAAAGCCCAGGGCTCCATGTCGCGACGGGAGCCGGGAGGGGATGACGGGACCCAGGGCCAAAGCAGAAGT
>JASVER010000373.1:0-18496 GCA_030449065.1 Oceanodroma leucorhoa
ACAGAATATACAAAACAGGCGATACACAATGCAACTGCTCACCCCACGTGTTCCACACCAAAAACCCCGCGAACCGTGCGCTCCCCACAGAGCGACCACCCTCGGTTTTTAAGCTGGGCATGATGTCACATGGTATAGAATACCCTATTGGCCAGCTGGGTCAACCGCCCCGGCTATGCTCCCCCCCAGGTCCCCCTGCACCTTGAAGGGTGGGGGAGGCTGTCGGTGCACCCGGCAACAACCAAAGCATCAATGGGCCATCAACATTCTTTTCACCGCCAAACCCAAAACACAGCACCCCCTCCAGCTACAGGAAAGAGAGTTAACTCTGTCCCAGCCGGAACCAGGACAGTGACCTCTAGGGTCTGCAATATTCAGAGGCCCGTCGTCAGACAGGACCTGGGCTGAAACTCTTCACTCCTCGAGGCTCAGCCCTCACCCGTTGAGAAATGGCGAGACATTTTACGTGAATATTTCTTTACCAAATTTGAGGGGAATTTTTAACAGGTATACCTTTTGTACATTTATATATATATATTTCTGTCTGTGTGTATGTGTGGACTAATAGTAAGCATAATCTGTAATTAAGTCATGGTTGTAGTAAACTCTAACACTTATTTTGTAAATATTAAATTAGTTAATGATTAAGTGCTGCTAAAGTTTTTTAATGATTAGTTAATGATTAAGTGCTGCTAAAACTGTGAATGAACCCTAGATTGCTGCTAAACACATATAGCATATAGTTCCTAAGATATAAACCCTTAAACATACCATGATTTTTCTTTATATGTTTCATCTGTATAGTAAGTAATAGAGTGGACCTTGCCATCGAACTCTGTTCGGTTGCACTTTTATAGGTCTCTCTTAAAATCACTTTCTGCTAATACCTTTGACGGTGATTCTTTAAGCAGCCTCTAAACCACTCATTCGCGACAGAGGGGAAGCTGGTCAGGGACGGCGTGGCAGTGGGCGGCAGCGGGCAGCAGGTGGGCAGCAGCAGGCAACAAGCAGGTGGCAGCAAGTGTAGGGCATCTTGGTGCTCGAGTGACCCAGAAGCCCTGGGGACGCCAGGGGGCAAAGCGCCCCGTGTCTGCCACCCTCCCACCCACTCCATCCACTGCTGATCAAGAAGGCACGGAGCATGGATCCCCGCCACATGCAACCCCAGGACAGGCTGCTGTGCAAAAGAGTCCAGGCCAAAATGCTGCAGGGGCTGAGGATGCCCCCCCACCGACCTGAGGGTGCACTTGCCAAACTCCATCCAGGGTTTCCACCTGCTGAGGCAAAAAGTGAAGGTGGTGTGGCCGGTGTGCCAACTGCCCCACCTGGAGCCCCAGCATGCCCCCCAGGGTCCCCAATCCCCTGCCAGCGGCCCAAAGATGCAGCGCACGGCCGGCTTCCTCCAAGCCCCTGGCTGATGGCAAGAAGCGACTGGCAGTGGCATTGAGCAGAAAGGCGCACACCGGGGCTGCCGCCAAACCCAAGCAACCGAGCTCACTGCACCAGTCACCCACGGGGGGCCAAAACCCACATGAGGGGCTGCCGCAGCAGCTGCACATGCCACCATGGCTGCCACGCTCTCCCGCCGACTCCATGCTATCCCTCGGGCCCTTGGGGGACCTCACAGCCGCACCCACCCTGCTGGAGGAGCAGGAGGAGTTGGTGCCCATCACACCTGAGCAGCTGCCAGAGCGGGAGTGCGTGAAGAAGCTGGCCCAGGAGGAGCGGGAGCGGGTGGCCCTGCAGACTTCACTGGGCCAGCTGCAGATTTTTGTGCAGAGGGATATTGACATGGAGACAGTCAACGAGTATGGCTACCCATAATGCACTGGTCCAGCACTGTCCCCTGTAGCACCCATGCGCAGAGGAGATCCGGAGGCAGAGATCTGCGTCCACCCGCTTCAGCCCCAGCCCTCTCCCAGATCCACGTTTCTTGCTTAATTCATTAAAAGACTTGGGTGTTCACTTTGCAGCGCCTCTCTCTGCCTGTGGTCATTGCTTAGTGCGAGGGGGGGTGGGGGGTTGACGCAGCCTGCCCACTCCACAGGTGGCTGAGCTGGTCTGGGGATGGCTACCGAGAGGATGGGTAGACAGGGCATCGCTCCAGCTGGTGGGCACCCGTAGGAGAAACCATGTTGATTAGTATCAATGCCAGAAGGACAGAGGCCTCCATCACTGCCCCAGCACCAGCATCACTGTTGGCGAGCTGGATCCAGCCCTGGGAAGGAGCCGTGGCCGCCCTGGGGGGCCAGGCAGGCACTGGCTGAGCGTGGAAAACTCAGCTTGCACCTGGCTGGTGAGTGGGCATTGCTGGCTGGTGCCTGCATGCTGAGATCCCAGAGCTGGCACTGCAGCAGCTGCCCAGCTCGCTCGGCCCCCTCTATGGCCTCATCTGGTGCTGCCTGGACCCCATCTGGCAAAACCCCTGCCCACAGGTGAGCCCCAAGCGGGTGTCATGAAAAATTTGCAACCGGCCCGTGCCAACCGAGGTGAGAAGCTAGGACGCAAAGTACACAATTACAGGAGCAAATAGTTTTTCATGCACATGCCTTGTCCCAGCCCAATTGGGGCACCCCAAATGTGCTTTTTACACAGAGTTCTTATACCCTTCAATTGTTCAGGTACAAGATGACTAATCACTAGCACCCATGCTACCGATTACTAATCATAGTCAAACTTTGCAAAGCAACTCTCATTTTGCATCATTCTTGATCCATATGTCTTGGAGTCAGTCTTGCTGGAGTTACTGATCTATGACACCAGACGATGCTGGGAGGGTTTCAAAGAGGGGCTAGAATGCTGGCGTTATCTTGGTTGATTTGGGGTATCCTTTATCCCTCATGGACAGCTCTAAGCTTCCCAGATGACACGTCCTTCTTTCCAGGGCTGGGCTGTCTTTTCTTTTGGTTTACTTCAGCATGAACGAAACCAGTCTCCCATAAAACTCCACCACCTCATCACATTGCAGTGTATCATGTGAACTCATCATATACATATTTACAAATGAAGTTCATACCCTTTAATACTATAAAGACTGGTTGATTAAATAGTTAGGGAAGGGAGTTTTCATAATGTGCCCTATGGGTTCCACCAGTCAGGGCCCCAAAAACCTAGTGACAGGGTGATGGAGAGCCAGCAAAGATGCCATCCAAGGAGGATCGGTCTCCTTTGGTGATTAGATTTGCTGTTGCAAATCAGAAATCCCCCTGCAGCACTCAGGGCATTTCAGCGTTCCCAGGAGAGCTGTCTCACAGCGTTTCATCTTGCTTGATCCCTGCCGTTCCCAAGACCGACATGGCTGACCAGCAGCCCTATGCCCCAGGACTACAGCTCCCAGCATGCCCTGGGAACAAACATGGCCACCTGGCAGCCCCATACCCCAGGACTACCCCAGCTCCCGGCATGATGTGGGGTGCTCCTGCCCTGCTGTCTGACCCTGCGGGGACACCATCCCCACCTGGCTGGGCCCTACCTCCCTGCAGGCCCCATGGCTGCCCCCCACTCCCACCCCGGCAGGACTGCCCCTGCCCTTGTCCCAGAGCCCTGGTGGACCAGGGAGAAGGAGGAGAGAGGGAGAGAGGGTGGAGCAGGGCGGTGGGGTGGCAGGAGAGGGATGGGAGACAGACAGAGGGATGGGAGCAGGACAGAGGGATGGCGGGAACAGGCGGGAACTGGGCAGGGAGCAGAGAAAGGAAACCCCTGGTGAGGAGTGGGCACAGGGACAGCGAGAAGGGGATGGAGGGGAAAGAACGTGGTAATGAGCAGTGGGACAGAGGGACAGAGAGAGCAGAGGAAGGCAGGAGGAAGGACTGACACAGGCAGGGTGAGAGAGAGGGATGGGGAAAAGGATGAGAGGAAAAACAAAAGGGAGAGGCAGGGACAGAGAGCAGGACACAGAGAAGAGAAGCAAACGATCTGCAAAACAGTCAGTACTATAAAGTAGCAGCCTCTTCTCTGAAAATGTGTGAAAACTGCAGTTAATAACAACACAAGCAGCTGCACAAGCCACATGCCTGCTTCTGCCCTATCACCTACTCAGCAATCAGTGGCATCAGAAGCAGCATCACAAGCAAGGTGACTTCTCATATCCAATGAGCTACTCAGGAACATGTGACATCACAAGTACCTGCACAAGCCTGGAGCCTGCTCCGATGCTAACAGCTACTCAGACACCTGTGACCTCACCAGCACCTGCACAGCAGGAGTATCCTCACTTCCAACACCCTGGATTTTTCCCCTCCATCTCCACCTCTGTCTCCCATCTCCCTGTGCTCTCCTCTTGCCCAGGTACTTTTCTCACCCATCCCACGACCTCCCAATACCTCCGTCTGTCTCTGTGTTTGTGTGGCAGATGTTACCTCAGAAGCATTGTCGCAGCCAGGTCACCTGCATCTCCTTCTTGTCTTCCTCTGGTCTCATCGTGACTGCTCCAGCTTGCACTTTTTGACCTCAAAGGCCCTTTCATCCTGCCTCCCTTCTGCTGTTAAATCCTGTTCCTGCAAGAGAAGTGACAGCTAGTTGGTGTCCCCTCTGTGGCATGTTACCTGCATCTTCCTGAGCTGGACAGCTGGTGGGAACTGTCACCATCAGCCCCAGCTGTGCTTGAAGTCTTCTCCTGGCACAGGCGCAGCTCTAGGTGTGCTTGGTGTGTACCATGCTTACTGAAGGAGAACAGCAAAGTTCCAAGTTGCTCCCGGGCAGTGTCCAGCTGGGAAGAGCTGATTTGAAGGCAGGTTTGCCACAGGTCCTGAGCCTTGTCCAGGGGTGCTCCCTATCTCCCAGCTTGACCACAGGTCCCACATCTGGCTCCTTCCAGCAGGATTTTGGAAAGCCCATTCCCAGCTCTGAGCGCCAGGCCAAGGGCACAGGGCAGAAACAGCCCCCACCCTCAAGGGCCCCAGCCCCCAACTGGCCTCTGTCCCCAAACTACTAAAAATTCCAAACAGGCTCTCCCTGTAACTAAACTGTGTTCAGTTTTAAGAAAAGAAACTGTATGCTCCCAGATTTAATAATCTGACTAAGACTATTAGAGGGCGATTTGGGCTTCAATTCCACAACAAAAGAATTTCCATTATAGAATCTCAGCCACCACCACCATGATCATCGTCACTGACCCACAAAAGCTGTGTTGTAAAAAATCTTACAGCTAATTAATATTATTCTCTCCTCCCCAAATCTTTGTTCTTCTCATACCCTCAGGCTACTGCGGTAATATTCATATAGTTATTCTGTAATTACCACCTATCTGAAACCCCTCCAAAGTATTATTCCCTGACATGACTGACAGCACTGTTGATAAGGGAGAACCATTACTAACCACGCACCCACCTGTTAGTCCTTCTGCCTCTGTGACCGAGCGTGTCTACATGGATATCTCTGCCTGACAGGAGAAGACCATCCCCCCAAAAAAATCTTACATTGTCTTGGCTCTAGAGTAAGCATGGAATTTGTGATAGTGATACAAACAATTTTAAGAGAAAGCAGGATAGTGGAAGAAGCAGTAAATGTGATGTGTCTCACCCACCTCTAATTTCAGAGGAAGTTTCAGGGGTGGTTTTCTGTGTTTGGGTTTTTTTAATCACTGCACAGCACAAGTGAAAAACCACACACCTGCGTTTTAAGGAGAACTGTAAACTACAAGAGTAAAACTATCCAGTCTATGTAATTACACTCCTTTCCAGGATACATCGGTAATTTTTTTTACATTTCAGTGGAGAGCTTTACGTTAAAATCACTAAGTTCTGATATGGAAATAGCAAAACGTCATCTGTAAATCTTTGAAAAGATCAATACATTGAAGGAAAACTGTTCATATAAATTGTAAATGGCACGTTACTGCTGTCAAAGGTTATAATGTTTTTGAGTATCTTTGCCATCTTCATCTTCTTTGTCTTTGCTTTCTTCAGATGACATTATAACTACTGTACCTCAACATAACATTAAATTGTTCAAGCACTCTTGCAAATTATATGAAATCCAAAATGTCTTACTGTTCTAGTTTTGGCTAGGATAGTTAAATTTCCTCATAGTAGTTTGTATGGGACTATGTTTTGGATTTGTGCTGAAAATACCATTGATAATACACTGATGTTTTAGTTACTGCTGAGCAGTGCTTACACAGTGTCAAGGCCTTTTCTGCTCCTCACACTGCCCCACCAGTGAGCAAGTTGGAGGTGCACAGAAAGTAGGGAGGGGACACAGTTGGGACAGCTGACCCCAGCTGACCAAAGGGATATTCCAGACCATATGACATCGTGCTCAGCAATAAAAGTAGGGGGGTGTGGGCGTGTGGCAGGGGGACCTCTGCTCAGGGTCTGGCTGAGCATCGGTCGGTTGGTGGTGAGCAATTGTGTTCATTTGCATCGCTTGTTTTTCTTGGGTTTTATTTTCCTCTCTCTGTCGTTTTTCTTTTCCTTACAATTTTTTAAAATAATTTCTTTTTAATTATTAAACTGTTTTTATCTAAACCCACAAGTTTCTTTCTCACTTTTACCCTTCTGATTCTCAACCGCCTACCACCGGCTTTTGTTATTATCATCATGTTAATGACAGAATAGATCCTGCCAAACCTACAACCTGTAAAACCTGAAGATCAACTTATGCAAGACATGTTCCAGAAATTACTATCAGCACAGAGAAGCAAATGTATCTATCTTGTTCTGTCCTTGCCAGAACTTCTGGGTGATCTGTCATCAGCCTCAGTGACTAACAGCAGACAAGACTCTCTAATCTGGTTTAGCTCAGATGCAGCTCCTAGGAGAACGGCTATTCCAGAAAGTCATGCCTTGTTATTTTGGGAAAGCGTTTCAAGGAAATGTTTTTAATACTCTAGAATAGTAAGACTAAGCATGGTAATCTCACTCCAAGTTCTAGCTCTGTCACAGATTACCCTTTTTTTTTTTCTCTTTTCACCAAAAGGGTGGTGGTATACAGACAGCCCATGAAAAACTGAGAAATGAATCTGTATGGTGGTGCACTCCCCCCCCCAACACCTGGGCGGCTCCACAATCTCAGAAACTCCCATTAAAACTTAGCCTTGGTGTAATGAGTCAGGTGGTGAAGCATCCCTTTACCATATCAGGAACTCTTGCATAGCTGAGGTTGGGGAATGTACTGATTGTACCAGAAACTTCCACTCCCTGGCCCAAGTGGAGGACAAGAGCGGGAATAATTGTCATCCCCTGATACCCTTATCTGAGTCATAGCTCAAGTGGAATGATACCATTGATACTGAAACCTTGAGAGTTTTGACAGATGACTAAAGTCAATCATCTTGAGACCCTATAAACAGTGGTCCCAAGTGAGGCCCTCTGAACTCTCTTGGACCACAGCGGACTGCGCCCAGAATCTCCCTCTGAGTGGAACGCTTTTCAGAATTCGCAAACTCTCAAGTTTGTGATATTTCATGGACCATTGCCGACTGTCATGGGACCTGGGCTGCAACACTCCTTGGCTGAAACACTCCTTGAGGCTCAACCCTTCATCCGTTGAGAAATGCTAATATATTTGACGTGAGTATTTCACTGGACTAGAGGGGAATTTTTAACAGGTATACCTTTATATATTTATCTATTTTTTGTATCTGTGTGCATGAATTGATGGAGGTACCTGCTAGCAAATATAGTCTGCTAAAATCTTATGATCTATCTTAAGATTGGGAATGAACCATAGACTGCTGCTAAACACATAAAATCCTTTTGACATAAACTATTGACCAAGTCTGGGACTAGGGGTGGATCCAGTTGGGTCTACTCTGAATCTGGTGACTCAATGGGAGGGTTTCTTTACCCTTTTTTGTATTAGATATAAACCGTTGACCAGGTCTGGAATTAGGGGTAGATCCAGCCACACCTGGACTCCTCTCTGAGAAGGAGTTTAGAAAGCAAGGGGGTCTACTCTGAACGTCATGACTCAACGGGAGGCTGTCCTTACCCTTTTGAATTAGACATAAACCGTTGTCCAAGTCTGAGACTAAGATTGGATCCAGCCAGATCTTCCCTGAACCTCGTGACTCAATGGGAGGGTCTCCCTTAACCTTTTCGTCCTCGTCCTCTGTATAAATCATTCCAACTCAATTCTAACATGATGTCCTGGTTTCGGCTGGGATAGAGTTAATTTTCTTCCTAGTAGCTGGTATAGTGCTGTGTTTTGGATTTAGTATGAGAATAAGGTTGATAACACACTGATGTTTTAGTTGTTGATAAGTAGTGTTTACACTAGTCAAGGACTTTTCAGCTCCCCATGCTCTTTTCAAAGGAATGCTTCATCCATGCAGTAAGTGATAGAGTGAACCTTGCCATCGAACTGTGTTGAGTCGCACTTTTATAAATTTCTATTAAAATCACTTTCTGCTAATACCTTCGACAGTGATTCTTTAAACAGCCTCTAAACAACCCATTCGCGACAGTCTGTGATCATGTCTACACCCATTCCTTGGCACTCCAACACTCCTTTCACACTCCTTCACACTAGCAGTCAGGCCTTACGCATTCTGTTCAACATGTACAAGACACTGACTTTGCCAGATATTACCCAAATAATTTCCTACTTGAGTTCAGATCGGCTCAACTACTGGTACAGCCTTTTCTGTCCTTACATGTAGTCTTGCCCTATTCTGACCCACTCAGAAAGCTCCTACAAGGATTATCTCACTGCCCCCCAACTAACAGTCTACTTAACACCCTGAAGTTGTTTCCGTCACTTCACACATACAGTTAATATGGCCTTTCATGACTTACCTTCTCCCTCATGTTATTTCCCACTGAGCGCCATGACAACAGCTCCTAATAACATGTCCTGAGAGCAGCTTCCACCGACTGTAACCTGCTACACACCAATAGGAACAGCACTGTCTTCTCCCATGGCTATCTCTGTGCTCAGGAGGAGGTGTTCACACATGCCTGGCAGCTGGCCTTGCTGCCTGAAAATCCTTGCTGTGCTGCTCAAGGCCATGAAAACTGTCACACTATGGCTGTACCCACATCACTGTTTCTCACTCTGACACTGCCCATTTCTGTGTATTCCCACCTGCCCACAGTCATCTGGTGTTTTCAATCTTGTAAGAATTTTGGAAAAGCACACTTTCTGTTTTTTTTTTAAAACCTGCTTTGACCTCACTACAGTACAGGCCCAGAGTCCATGACTACGGCTGCTAAAGTCTGTAGCAATACAGAATTGTGTAGGGATGAAAAATACCCAGTAATTCAGCTCATTGCAATTTTTAAGACAAGGTTTTGGCTAGAACACAGACAAGAAAATTTAAAACCAGAACTACCCTACACTCCCTTCTTGATTGGCACCTCTTTCTTCATCAGTTCTTTGCATTTCTTTAGTTCCTGGAGAGTACATATCAAGATTTTCCTGTTTAAAAAACCCAAGAGAGATCAGTCACAAATATGCAGAAAACTTGCCATTCACATACATGGTGCCCACACAGTAGCGTTATCAAGGCCCTGCATATACACAAAAAATTAAATTAATGCACCAGGGAGGAGAAAGCAGGAACAGCCCTCTGGCACCCACAATTAGTAACAAGAACTTCTGCTCTGAACTGGGGCTTAGTCAATATGCAAGTACAGTACTTATCCAAAACTGAGCGTATCACTTAATCCCAGCTGCCGTATACACTGTACCTTCTTCCATCGCCTCCTGCTGATGAATTGTTTTCCAGGCTCTTCCATCTCATCGCAGCTTAGATAACTGCACTCTGGCTCAGAGCTGACTGGGGGAACTTCTCAGTGCTTTAACTTTGCTTCGGGCTTGGTATGAGCACGAGGCTTCATCCCTTTGCCTTGGCCCCCAGCAGAAGGTGGGCAAGTGGCAAGTTTGCAAGTGGTTTGATGGAACTCAGATTCTACACCTACCAGGGATTAAAAACCAACCAAAGAAAAAGCCCAGAGAAATTGTGTTAGAGACTAGCAGAAAGAAACATCAGGACTGATCACTGTTTAACACACAGGGTTTGGAATTTTGGAGACTGGAGCTCCCAACAGACTTGACTCTTTGAACAGAAACATCCTTTAGCTTGTGATCCTGACAGAAATATTACAGGCTGCCCTCATCCCTACTTTGCAGTTGCCTGAAGTGTTTGGTAGTCCATGTCCAATTCTTTTCCATGCTTACAAAGCATGTTTAATCTGCAAAACAGTCAGTACTATAAACTGGCAACCAAATGCCTTTTCTCTCAAAGGTGTGAAAACTGCAGTTAAAGACAACACAGGTACCATGACAAGCCACCTGGTCTGGGTTAGGTTTTAAAAAGCAAGGTCTTCCGAATCTCTGTTTTCCAGCTGCCACCAACAGCTGGAGAAACGGTCTGGTTTTGATCAGCTGGATGATTAAGGCTAACTACCAAATTCCAGTACAAGACGTTACACCTCAGGCTTCAGATTTTGAGCCCAATCCAAAGGACCTAATAAACTCTCTCCTGCCATTGTGCAGCATTGCACATCCCCTGGCTTTCAAGCTCTTCCCCAGCAGTCCTCTCCCGGCCACTCAGCTATAGGCTGCTCTATGGTCTCAGGGAACCATATTCTGGATCCACTCTGGCATCTCCCATCAATGAGGACACAGAGATGCTCTCCCAGCACACTGTGATCCCCTCACCTATTCTGGTCTCTCTGCATTGTCCTTTCCTCATCTCCAGCCACTTGTTTTGACCTTCATTCAGATCTCCACTGCTTGTAAAATTCGCCCGTGTAGTGGTTTAACCCCACAGGCAGCCAAACACCACACAGCTGCTCGCTCACTCCCCCCCCAGCGGGACGGGGAGGGAATTGGAAAAAAAAATTTGCAGATTGAGATAAAGACAGTTTAATAGAACAGAAAAGAAAGGAATAATAATAATAACAATGGCAATAATATAATAATGATACAATATACAGAATGAGTGATGCACAATGCAATTGCTCACCACTCGCTGAGAAAATGGCCAAAACGATAGCTGCTTCCTGGACCTCCCCCCATTCATATACTGGGCATGACGTCACATGGTATGGAATACCCCATTGGCCAGCTGGGCTGGCTGTCCCGGCTATGCTCCCTCCCAGCCTCTTGTGTGCCTGGCAGAGCATGGGAAGCTGAAAAGTCCTTGAAAAGTAGATTACCTAGCAACAACTAAAAACATCAGTGTGTTATCAACATTCTTCTTATACTAAATCCAAAACATAGCACTAGGAAGAAATGTAACTCTATCTCAGCCGAAACCAGGACACCCTGTTTCAAGGAAATCAACAAGATGACTATGTCCTCCTGATCCTTGTCTCTCATGGGAACTTTGGTCTGGCAATAAAAACAGGAAATGGCAGTGTGATCACAAAAACATCAAGGCTTGCCCCAGAGGTAGGTGGGATGGGATTTGCTGCTGTTCTGCAGGGAAGCACAGCACAAAGAAAACCTGGTGAGGTTTAAGCATTAACAACTTTACTGGGCTTTACTGGGCTTTCACTGCCTTCTGCAGACATCTTGGCTGTTAACATGCCAAACTTCCCAGCCCCCTGGGTTTTGAGACAGCTTATTTTGGCTTGGACTAGAGTATCAGTCCTGATACTCCTGCACTGCCGAACCCTCGTAGACCTGAGTGTGCTCCTCACAGCTCTGTATCACTGTACCCTGTGGGAAGTGAGGCTCAGGGTGAGCAGTGCTGCACAGGTATGTGCTGGAAGGCAGCACAATGGGAATATATATATGAGACTGGTAGGGAAAAGGTTGAGTATTGACACTGGGAAACGTGATGCCAGTTCAGCGTCTGCAGCAGGATCCGGGCAGCCACAGTACTGAGCAGCAGCTCTCTTTGGAGACCATGAAGCAGCAGGTACCCCCATTCCCGCAACCCGCTCTAGATGACATCCCTCTTCTCGCATCCTTGCCCTCCCTTTCCCATCCAGCTTTCCAGACTGTGGGAGCTGTCCTCTGAGGGTAAGACAAGAGAAAATGCCCCTTGCTGAACCACCACCATTTCCTTCACTGGAACTACCCTAGGTCTGCACACAAGGACATACGGCAGTGGCAGCAGTTCACTCCCATTCTGTTCCATACATACTCCTTTGATGGCTTGAATGAAGTCTGCTCCCAGGATCTTCTTCATGCCCACACCAGCCTCCTTGAAGAAGTCGACTATCAGCCACTTCTGTTTGCGCAGGAGGTTATGCAGCATGACAAGATCCGGCGGTGCTCAAAGAAGGGGGGTGCTCCCGTTACTGCAGGGCTGACGGCTCTCTGGTGCTGAGCACTGGAAAAGGTTAGAAAACAGCCTGAGAGCACCTTTACCCAGAGCCACTGTGCCACAAGGTGTGACACCATCTAGGGCAAAGCAGCGTAACTCTACTGATCTGTTCTCTCATCTTCCCTTTCTTCTGGCGGTTTCTGTCAGCAGGGTTTGTTCCCTAGCTCTTGCAGATGCAAACATAAACCCTTCTGTTATGGCCTAGGAACTTACTCACCCATGAGTTATTTTTCAGTGTCACGGATGGAGTGAGAGGGAGAAATGCACTTCACTCGTAAGAGAGAAGTAGCAATATGTTTATTGATGTAAGACAGCGATTTAACAAAGTTTGATAGTAAATGCGACAGTGGTTTAACAAAATTCAATGGCAAGGTACACTTGATTATTTACTGCATAGAGGACAAGGTCAGACAAAACTGTCAGGGAGACCCTCCCGTTGAGTCATGAGGTTCAGAAAGGATTCCCTTGCTTTCTAAACTCCTTCTCAGAGAGGAGTCTAGGTGCAGCTGGATCCAATCCTAGTCCCAGACTTGGTCAACGGTTTGTGTCTAAAGGATTATATACGCACAATCAATCCTTTATATCACTTAGCTAAGATTTCCAAGTTTAGCATGCTGTTAGTCACTTACCAAGGATCTGTTGCCGCAAGGAATCTCTCAACCTCGAGGAGTAATCCTGAGAGGCATCCCTACTCAAGGGGAGATCCTGGCGTGCAGCCCGCTGCCATGCAGGAGAGCTCAAAGGGCTCTTGGGCTGCCCACTATTTATGGGGGTAAGATGATTGACTCATAGTCATATTTACATACCAACTGTAGATGTTAGTTTCCTCCAAATTTGGCTTGAGTCGGACATTGACCAGCACTGTGGTTAGGTGGACTCATTGCCTATTGTGTTGTTATCTCTCCCCAGAATCCACTTTGAGCTGGATGCATCAATCATGACAAGACACATCCATCATGGTCGCCACAGGTGGTTATCACATGAGCAGGGTTACGGGAAAAGGTCAGGTCGGGGGCAGGGGGAGCACACCATCACATTCAGAAAGGGCTACAGTTACTTGTCTGACATAAGCAGTGTCCAAACAGAATTTATGATGCACTTCCTGAGTGCAGGGATGCAAACAGGGGATTGCTAAGACTCAGAGTAACTCACATCATGTAAGAACCCACAACAGGCAATTGAATGTGAAAATGAGCACAAAGAAAGGGGTCTTCTCAGAATCACTATCTAGTTCTTTTTCATGTCCATATTTTTCTCACCACAGGGAGGTGAATAAACAAGTAAAAACAGTTGCAAACTGTAGCATCAATTTACAGAAATTTAAACCTGATGAAGCCGAGTAGAAATGAGTATTACAGAGAACTAGAGGGGAGCACTGCAATCAAAAGGGTAAGCAACGCAGATAGCTCTAACTGCATATTTTCACCTGACTCCCTTAAACAAAACAGGCTTGGGATCCTGATTGCTCACTTCACTCTGGAATAGTCCCATTCCTCGTCGGAAAGCTGCTGCGTGCCTGGCTGAGTAGAGATACAACCCACACAAGGAGCAATCAGACTTAAAGGCTGCGCTTTACGTGGTGAAGTTTCCTTGAAAAAATACAGTTTTTTAAAAAAACACCTGGCTACAGCAAGAACTAGGAACAAAAAAATTGCTGAGAGGTTGACTGGAAATTCCCAGTTGGCCGTGATAAAACCATTACCAGTACCCCAATTTCCCAAAAACTGGCAGCAGAGCTTGGCTGCAGGGAAAGGCATGTATCAGAACTTAGGGCAGAGAGAGGGGAATAAACATCTGCCAAGAGAGCTGCATCCAACCAGGAGCACTCCTCACTGCTTTTCTGAAAACAAAACCCCGGTACGTGCTATTACCAGGAGGGAGAAGCAATTTCCATGTCTGGAAATCCCCATTTATAAAAGGTTATCAGGAGACACAAAGTGCCCAGAACCAAAGGCTGATGCTGGCCCTCACCTTCCCTTGGCAGCCCCTTCTCAGCCCCACCAAGACCGGACCCCTGCCATTCTTCCCCACCTAACCTCAACCTACCCCTTACATAGTCAGGGCCCAGCTCCCAAACGGCCATCAACCACGTGGGGCTGCAACACAAAAGTGCCCAGAACTGAACATTGATGCTGGCCCTCATCTTCCCTTGGCAGCCCCTTCTCAGCCCCACCAGCACCGGACCCCTGCGATTGTTTTCCCACCTAAACTCTACCTACCTCTTCCCGCATCAGAGCCCAGCTCTGAAACAGCCACGCACCACATGGGGCTCCAACAGAAAAGTGCTCAGAACTGAACACTGATGCTGCCCCTCACCTTCCCTTAGCGGCTTCTCAGCCCCACCAACACCAGGGCTCTGCGCTTGTTCTCCCTCCTAACCTCAACCTACCCTTACCGCATCAGAGCCCAGCTCTGAAACAGACACCAACCACATGAGGCTGCAACACAAAAGTGCCCAGAACTGAACACTGATGCTGGCCCTCACCTTCCCTTGGCAGCCCCTTCAGAGCCCCACCAGCACCGGGGCTCTGTGGTTGTTCTCCCTCCTAACCTCAACCTACCCCTTAACGCATTAGGGGTAGATGAGGCAGATGTGTGCGGGTGCAAAGTGAAGCACCTGTGTGAAATATGCGGTGCTTAGTTCTGATTTTAATACAATTCCCTTTGATGTGTAGCCAGAAAGACCCAGAATGGCCGTAATCCCAAGCCCATATCAAATACACCGGAGTTATGGGAACACGTGCCGTCAAAGAAAAATTAACCTTAGCTACTGTCGTTATACATGGAGATGAAGTGTTTTCAAGAGATGAATGGAGTTGGAATGACTCTCTTYGGAAGGCTGAACTTCAAGCCATTTCAGGACAGGCAACACAAATCAGTTGCCGAGTAACTAATGGATCTAGTTACAATAAACCAACTGAAATTAAAACAATTTATACTGATTCTTCCAGACCAAAAAATTACAATACCGAGTGCTACAAAATAACCGAACCAAATTCGGACTGCTGGTACAATTTTACCTGTACCAAACCCATAATTGTGTATTGACTTTGGGGTTCCAAAGGCACCGAATTAATATTTGAATTTATGATTGATACAACAACATCTGCACCAAATTCAAAGGATAAGAAACCTCTGCCCCCGCAAATATCTGAAAATGTACCAACTCGACCTCCCATTAGTCTAACTCCTTTCATCTTCAACACAGGCCCATACATAATCAAATATACAGGTCAGCAACAAGTGCTGTTTAATCCATCGTACTCCCTCAAACRAGTAGAAATGCTGATGCAAATTAATACCTCTACAATTAAACCAACCTGTTCACCATTCCTAGACATATCCCATACAGGATGGTTAGCGCGGCTACATGGGCGAACCCTTGTCTCTCCAAGATGAATAAGGAGAGATGTGACCGGTATCTTAGGGACAGGATTGGGAATCTTAAACAGTATAGATGCTGAAGTACTCATAAATAAACTGAGCACAACAACAGGTGATTTAAGCAAATTAGAACACCCATTGCAGTCTTCTCTAGTAGCACTAGGAACTAACCAATGGCTCTTGTCTGATGTATTACCTCAGTGGGAAAGAATTAATGAAAGGGACCACCAATCAATTGTGGATGCACTTGGTGCGACCCAAAATAATGTTTCTCTAGCTCTTAAGTTGTATCCAAGCTCAACTGTGGATGCGATCTATAGCAGTGGCAATTATAAGAGAAGGTGAAGAGGGCATCTTACCCTCTGAAATTTGAAAAGTAATTTGGGATAATGCAACTACATTTGAGAAAGAATTCCAATCCTGGTGGGATTTAGTCAATTTCACCCACAACGCTACTGATGACAAAGCCACAGCTTTTGTCTTAACAATACGCAATGCTTCGGTATATACCATATACCCAATCATTGCATTAGGATTAAATCACAACGGAACTATACTCTATCCCATAGAGCATAGAGTATGGGCCAACGGAATAAAAACAAATGGCAAACTATTGATGTTGATGCATGTGTGGTACGGGAAAAACAAGGATTCATTTGTGAGARTAACACCATCAAAGGCCAAGACATTTGTCCTGACACTGAACGAAACATTTGTCAGTTTGAAATACATCCCGATGAAACCCCTGAAACTGTACTTGTATATGTTGGAAAAGGGTGTGCTTGTATGAAAACCCTCTATAATTTTGTATTCGTAGATAATGTTACTGTAGATACCAATAATCACTCGAATATTTGTGTTTGTAACTTTACTAAAACTATAGGATGTAACTATCTATTCAGCTCCTGTTACGTCTTATCAACTAGTACGATCAAATTATACTCTATTTCGGAATCTGCTGTCTGTTCCTGTAGGAATGAATCTTACCCTGGTGAGAAAACTACTACAACATGAAGACCCGAAGCRCTTACTAACACAAGTTCAGGAAAATGGACAAAAACCTCTGATTACTGTCCATCATGATGTAGAGAAAATACATCAAGTGTTGGAAAGAATAAAGAAGGATGGAGAACACCACTGGTGGGACACTTTGTTCGGATGGTCACCAACCACAACAGGAATCTTCAACAAGATGCTTCACCCTGTTGTTGTTTTACTAATACTCACCACATCGTGTTTTACTTTAACAATTGCTTTGTATATTAGACTTTGGATTATGATGAAACGTTTGTCCGTATCCCCACAGAATAGATATGTACTCGATAATCCTCATCACAAGAACATATGTGATACCCGCAATGCATTCCAAGTATTGTGAAGCTTGAGTGACTGTAGTCACGGGGTGGATTATGTGGGATAATTGCTGGAGGTGACCTAGAAATTTGACTTATATCCATATTTTGAAGAAAGGTACAGCACCGAAGAAGCTTCCAGGGTGTAGTGCGGCTGATATGCAAGGAATCCATTCCGCGGGAGTTCCCTAGGCCTGTAACCTTAGATGTTGGAACACCAGGGGAACTTGGTGTGCCAACTCTAGGAGGAACTGTACGGAGGGTGGAGCGGAGAGGAGACACCGCGGCCAGGCTCTGTGATATATGGGAACTTAGAGGTACCATGCAACCGATCAGCTGCATATTCACTACCCTGAGCCAAGGGTCTGTCATGTTTTTGACAAAATGCTGTCCTTTTGGTGAACTTCTTTGCATTATAATACCAAAACACACCTCCATCCCAAAAGTTACCCGCCTCCAAGGTGCGACCACRCCTCACTGAGCTTGCRCTKTGAATTTTTTCTGGTCTATACCTTTAAAACGAAGCGAGAAAGCTTTACACCAATCATAACGAAGGTATGTATGACTAGAGTCACTCAAGCTCCAGCTGAAAGGTAAAAAAAATATACAAGTAGCTTGTGAGAGAGAATGTTAGGGAAGATACCATCGCCAGGTACTACTCTAACTTCTGGGATCAGTCGATGGGCTGAGCCTCTCTTCCCCCCCATCGGGACGCCTTTGGGTAAGATTCGAACACTTGGTCATACCAAGTGCCTCCCCGGGAAACTTAGAAATCTCTAGAGAGTCACTTTACATCCTTCAACGCGTTTGTAGCCAAGTAGTGTTACTCATACTTTTGGCATTTGCACGTGCTTTGTAGACAGTGAATTTATCGCCGGCAATCCAAAGAACCTGTGTACCTGTTGCTTTAATAAACTGCGCTACTCATCAATCCAGCTGTGAGAGTTCTCATTGAACGCGACGAAAYCCTTTGAGTGTGGCTGTGGTAGTTCATGGAACGCGACTAGACTGAACGAGGTGTATCACGTTATTCGTGCATCCGGGATCGTGATAGTTCAGTGTACCGAACGCGACCGGACTTATAACGAAACTTGGGCCACTTTAGCCTTTAACGCAACATGAGGGTTAGGGTTAGACTTAGCGCCATTATTGTTAGGGTTAGGGTTAGGGTTAGAGCCATTATGGTTAGGGTTATTGTTAGGGTTAGGGGCATTAGGGTTAGGGTTAGGGTTAGGACCATTAGGGCTAGGGTTAGGCTTAGGCTTAGTGTTAGGGTTAGGACCATTAAGTTTAGGGTTAGTGATCGATTAGGGTTAGGGCTAGGGTTAGGGGTAGGGGTTAGGTTAGGGTTAGGGTTAGGGTTAGGGGTTAGGGCCATCAGGGTTAGGGTTGTGCTTAGCGTTAGGGACATTAGGGTTATTATGGTTAATGTTACGGTTGGTGTTTGGGCCATTAGGGTTAGGGTTATGGTTATAGGGTTGAGGTTAGAGTTAGGTTATGGTTAGGGTTAGGTTTAGGGCCATTAGGGTTAGGGTTA
>JASVER010000373.1:19725-30795 GCA_030449065.1 Oceanodroma leucorhoa
TTAGGGTTAGGCTTAGGGCCATTAGGGTTACGGTTAGGGTTAGGCTTAGGGCCATTAGGGTTACGGTTCGGGTTAGGGTTAGGGTCAGTGCCATTACGGTTAGGGTTAGTGTAAAGGTCAAGAGGGTTATCATTAGGGTTAGGGCCATTAGGGTTAGGGTTAAGGTTAGGTTTAGGGTTAGGGTTAGGGTCAGTTCCATTACGGTTAGGGTTAGGGTTCGGGCCAGTAGAGTTAGGTTTAGACTTAGGGTTAGGATTAGGTTTAGGGCATTAGGGTTAGGGTTAATATTAGGTTCATTAGGGTTAGGGTTTGGGTTAGGGACAGGTTTACAGCCATCCGGGTTAGGGTTATGGTTATGGTTAGGCCCATTAGGGTTAGGGTTAATGTTAGGTTTAGGGGTAGCGCCATTAGGGTTAGTGCTAGGTTTCGGGTTAGTGCAATTAAGGTTAGGGTTAGGGTTAGAGTTAGGGTTAGGGCTATTAGGTTTATGGTAAGGGTTAGTGTTAGGGTTAGGGCCATTAAAGTTATGGTTAGGGTTAGCGTAGGGTTAGGGCCATTAGTGTTAGGGTTAGGTAAGGTTTAGGGTTAGGGTTAGGGACATTATGTTTACTGTTAGGTTTAGGGTTAGGGTTAGAGTTAGGTCCATTAGGGTTAGGGTTAGTGTAAGGTTCAGGGTAGGGCCATTAGGCTTAGGGTTAGGTTTAGGGTTTGTGTTAGGCTCATTCGGGCTAAGGTTTGGGTAAGGGTTCGGACCATTAGGGTATTAGGGTAAGGGTTAGGGTTAGAGTCATTAGGGTTACTGTTAGGGCTAGGGTTAGGGTTAGGGCCATTAGGGTTAACGTTAGGTTTAGGGACTTTATGGTTCTGGTTAGAGTTAGGTTTAGGGTTAGGGTTAGGCCCATTTGGGTTAGGATTAGTGTTAGGTTTAGGGTTAGGTTCATTATGGTTAGGGTTAGGCCCATTAGGGTTAGGATTAGTGTTAGGTTTAGGGTTAGGGCCATTAGGTTTAGGGTTACAGTTAGGTTTAGCGTTAGGGCCATTAGCGTTACTGTTAGGGCTCGGGTTAGGGTTAGGGTTACGTTTAGCGACATTAGGGTTAGGGTTAGGGCTATGTTTAGTGACATTAGGATTAGGGTTAGGGTTAGGGTTAGATGTAGGGCCATCAGGATATAGGGTTAGAGTTAGGGTTATGGTTAGGAACTTCAGGGTTAGGGTTAGGATTAGGTTTAGGGTTAGGTCCATTAGGGTTAGGGATAGTGTTAGGTTCAGGGTAGGGCCATTAGGGTTAGGGTTAGGTTCAGGGTTTAGGGTAAGGTCATTGGGGTATGGGTTTGGGTTAGGGTTCTGGCCATTAGGATTATGGTTAAGGTTAGGGTTATAGTTAGGGCCATTAGGGTGAGGATCAAGGTCAGGTTTAGGGTTGGGGTTATGCCATTATGGCTAGAGTTAGGGTTAGGGCTAGTGTTAGCTTTAGGRCCATTAGCGTTAGGGTTATGGGTAGGGGTAGGGTTAGAGTCATTAGGGTTACTGTTAGGGTTAGGGCCATTAGGGTTAACCTTAGGTTTAGGTTTAGGGTTAGAGTTAAGGCCATTAGAGTTAGGGTTAGGGTTAGGTTTAGGGCTTTTAGTATTAAGGTAAGGGTTAGGGTTAGGGTCATTAGTGTTAGTTTTAGGGTTAGGGTTTGGCCCATTAGAGTTAGGGTGAAGTTTAGGGTTAGGCTTAGGCCCACTGGGGTTCGGGTTAGGTTTAGGTTTAGGGTTAGGGCATTAGGGTTAGGGTTAGGTTGAGGGTTTACATTAGGGCCATCAGAGTTAGGGTTTGGTTTAGGGTTAGGGTTAGGTTTAGGGCCGTCAGGGTTAGGGTTAGGGTCATTAGGGTTACTGTTAGGGCTAGGCTTCGGGTTAGGGTTCGGACATTAGGTCTAGGGTTATGGTTAGGGTTAGGGCCATTAGGGTTAGGGTTAGGTTTAGGGCCTTTAGGTTTAGGATTAGGTTTAGGGTTTGGGTTAGGACCATTAGGGTTAGGGTTGGATTTAGGGCCATCAGGTTCAGGGTTAGGGTTAGGGCCTTTAGGGTTAGATTTAGGGTTAGGGTTAGTGCCATTAGGGTTAGGGTTAGGGTTAGGGCCAATAGGGTTCAATTCAGGGTTAGCATTATGTTTAGGGACATCAAGGTTAGGGTTAGGATTAGGGTTAGGGACATTAGGGTTAGGATTAGGGTTACCATTAGGGCCATTATGGTTACGGTTAGGACCATTACGGTTCCTTTTCAGGCTAGCGTTAGGGTTAGGTACATTAGGGTTACGGTTAGGGTTAGGGTTAGTGACATAACGGTTAGGGTTAGGGTTAGGTTTATGGACATCAGGGCTAGGGTTAGGGTAAGGCCCGTTAGGTTTAGGTTAGGGTTAGGGCCATTAGGGTTAGGGTTAGGGTTAGGGCCATTAGAGTTAGGGTTACAGTTAGGGTTAGTGCTAGGGCATTAGGGTTACTCTTTGGGCTAGGGTTAGGGTTAGGGCTACGTTTAGTGACATTAGGATTAGGGTTAGGGTTAGATGTAGGGCCGTCAGGATATAGGGTTAGAGTTAGGGTTAGGGTTAGGAACTTCAGGGTTAGGGTTATGGTTAGGTTTAGGGTTAGGGTTAGGGTTAGGTCCATGAGGGTTAAGGTTATTTTTAGGTTCAGGGTAGGGCCATTAGGGTTAGAGTTAGGTTTAGGGTTTAGGTTAGGGTCATTGGGGTCAGGGTTTGGATTAGGGTTTGGGCCATTAGGGTTATGCTTAAGGTTAGGGTTATGGTTAACCTTAGGTTTAGGGTTAGGGTTAGTGCCATTAGGGTTAGGGTTATGGTTAGGTTTGGGCTTTTAGTATTAGGGTATGGGCTAGGGTTAGGGTTATTAGTGTTAATTTTAGGGTTTGGGTTCGGCCCATTAGAGTTAGGCTTAGGTTTAGGGTTAGGGTTAGGGCATTAGGGTTAGGGTTAGGTTTATGGTTAGGTCCATTAGGGTTGGTGTTAGGTTTAGAGTTAGTGTTAGGGCCATTAGGGTTAGTGTTAGATTTAGGGTTAGGGCCATTACAGTTAGGGTTAGGTTTAATCCTAAAGGGCCTAATCCTAGCCCTAACCCTAAACCTTATTGCCCTAAACCTAACCCTAACCCTAAACCAAACCCTAACCTTAATGGCCCTAACGCTAACCCTCAACCTATCCCTAACCCTAATGGGCCTAACCGTAACCCTAACCCTACCCCTGATGTCCCTAAACCAAATCCTGAACCTAAACCTAACTGAAACACTAACCTTAAACATAACCCTAATGGCACAAGCCCTTACGCAAACCCTAACCCTAATGACCCTAACAGAAACCCTAGACCTAACCCTAAGCCTAATGGCCCTACCCTGAACATAACACTTACCCTAACCCTAATGGACCTAAACCTAACCCTAACCTTAATGGCCTTAACCCTAACCTAAACCCTAATGTGCCTTAACCTAACCCTAACCCTAGCCCTGACGGCCGTAAAACTAACCCTAACCCTTATGTCACTAATCCTAACCGTAACCCTAATGTACCTAACCTTAACGCTAGCCCGAAAAGGAACCGTAATGGTCCTAACCCTAACCCTAACCCTAATCCTAACCCTAATGGCCCTAACCCTAACCCTAACCTTGATGTCCCTAAACCTAACGCTAACCCTGAACCGAACCCTATTGGCCCTAACCCTAACCCTAACCCTAACGCTAATGGCACTAACCCTAACCCTAACCCTAAATCTAACCCTAAAGGCCCTAACCCTAACCCTAACCCTGATGGCCCTAAATCCAACCCTAACCCTAATGGCCCTAACCCTAACCATAACCCTAGACCTAATGTCCCTAACCCCAAGCCTAGCCCTAACAGTAACCCTAATGCCCCTAACGCTAACCCTAACCCTGATGGCCCTCAACCTAACCCTAACCCTAATGCCCTAACCCTAAACCTAAACCTAATCCGAACCCCAGTGGGCCTAAGCCTAACCCTAAACCTCACCCTAACCTTAATGGGCTGAATCCTAACCCTAAAACTAACATTAATGATCCTAACCCTAACCCTTACCTTAATACTAAAAGCCCTAAACCTAACCCTAACCATAATGGTCCTAACACTAACCCTAAACCTAAACCTAAGGTTAACCCTAATGGCCCTAACCCTAACCCTAACAGTAACCCTAATGACTCTAACCCTAACCCTATCCATAACCCTAACGCTAATGGCCCTAAAGCTAACACTAGCCCTAACCCTAACCCTAGCCATAACGGCATAACCCTAACCCTAACCTTAACCATAATCCTAACGGCCCRAACCCTAACCCTAACCTTAACCATAATCCTAACGGCCCGAACCCTAACCCAAACACATACCCCAATGGCCCTAACCTAAACCCTAAACGCAACCCTAACCCTAATGGCCCTACCCTGAACCTAACACTAACCCTAACCCTAATGGACCTAAGCCTAAGCCTAACCCTAACCCTGTCCCTGATGGCCCTATACCTAACCCTAACCCTAACCCTAACCGTAATGGTCTTAACCCTAATGCTAATCATAACCCTAAGCCTAAACCTAATGGTCCTAACTCTAACCCCAACCCTAAATCCAACCCTAAGGGCCCTTAACCTCTTACCTTAACCCTGACCCTATCCCTAATGTCCCTAACCCTAACCGTAAACCTAACCCTAACGCTAAATGGCCTAACCCTAACCCTAATCCTAATGCCCCTAAACCTACCCCTAAACCAAATCCTAATGGACCTAACCCTAACTGTAACTCTAGCCCTAATGTCCCTAACCCAAGCACTAATAGTAACCCTAGTGACCGTAACCCTAACCCTAACACTAATGGCCCCAAGCCTAACCCTAGCCCTAACAGTAACCCTAATGGTCCTAAACCTAACCCTAACCCTAACAATAATCCTAATTGCCCTAACGCTAACATGAACCATAACCCTAATGGCCCTAACCCTAACCGTAACCCTAACCGCAATGTGCCTAACCCTAACCTTAACACTAACCCTGATAGCCATAAACCTAACCCTAAACCCAATGGCCCTAACACCATCCCAAAATCTAAACCTAACCATAACCCTAAAGGCCCTAACCTTAAACTCACACTAACGCTTACCCTAATGGGATTAACCCTAACCCCAACCCTAACATAATGGGCCTAACCCTAACCCTAACACTAACTCTAACCATAAATGCTTTAATCCTAACCCCAACCCTAACCCTAACCCTAATGTGACTAACCGTAACCTTAACCCTAACCCTGATAACCATAAACCTAACAGTAACCCAAACGCTAATGGCCCTAACCCTAACCCTAAACCTAACCTTAACCCTGATGGTCCTAACCCTAAACCTAAGGTTAACCCTAATGGCCCTAACCCTAACTCTAACCTTAGCCCTAATAGTAACCCTAATGACTCTAACCCTAATCCTAACCATAACCCTAACCGTAACCCTAATGGTCCTAACCCTAACCTTAAACATAACCCTAATGGCACGAACCCTTACCCAAATCCTAACCCTAATGAGCCTAATAGAAACCCTAAACCTAACCCTAAGCCTAATGGTCCTATCCTGAACCTAACTCTCACCCTAACCCTAATGGACCTAACCCTAACCCTAACCCTAACCCTATCCATGATGGCCCTAAACCTATCCCTAAACCTAACCCTAATGACACTAACCCTAACCGTATCCCTAACGCTAATGGCCCTAACTCTCACCCTAACCCTTACCCTAACCCTAGCCTTAATACCCCTAATGCTAACCCTAACCTTTACCCTGATGGCCCTAAACCCAACCCTAACCTTAACTCAAACCCTAAACCTAACTCTAACCCTAACCTTAAAGGGACTAACTCTAAACCTAATGGGCCTAATGCTAACCCTAACCGTAGCACTAACCCTAACCCTAATGCTAACGGCGCTAACCCTAACCCTAAACCTAATCCTAACTCTAATGGGCCCAACCCTAACCCTAACCCTAATGGCCGTAACCCTAACCCCAACCCTTAATTGAACCCTAAAGGCACAAAACATAACCCTAACCCTATCCCTCCTAATGGCACTAACCCTAACCCTAACCCTAACCCTGATGTCCCTAAACCCAATCCTAACCCTAACCCTAAACCTAATGGCCCTAACCCTAACCCTAACACTAATGGACCTAATCCTAACCCTAAACATAGCCCTAACCCTAATGGTCCTACACCAAACCCTAACCCTAACCCTAATGTCCCTAACCTTAAACCTAACCCCAGACTTAACAGTAACCCTAATGACCCTAACCCTAACACTAACATTAACCCTAACGCCAATGGCCCTAAATCTAACTCTAACCCTAACTCTAACCTAACCCCTAACCCTAACCATAATGGCCTTTACCCTAATCCTCAACCTAACCCTAACCCTAATCCTAATGGTCCTAGCCCTAACCCTCGCCCTAACTCTAACCCTATATCCTGATGTCCCTGAATCAAACCCTAACCCTAACGGCCCTAAACGTAAACCTAATCCTAATCCTAACCCTAATGGCCCTAACCCTAAACCTGAACATAACCCTAACCCTGAAGTTTTAGGCTTAGGGTTAGGATTAGGTTTAGGGTTAGGATTAGGGTTAGGGCCATTAGGGTTAGGGTTAGGGTTAGGTTTAGGATTTGGGTCAGAGCCATTAAGGTTAGGGTTAGGGTTAGGAACAGTAGGGTTAGCATTAGGGTTAGGGTTATTGTTAGGGTTGCGGCCATTAGGGTTAGGGTTAGGGTTAGGGTTAGGGTTAGGTTTAGGGCCATTAGGTTTGAGGCCATGAGGGTTAGGATTTGGTTAGGCCATTAGAGTTAGAGTTAGGGTTAGGGTTATGGTTAGGGTTAGGGTCAGTGCCATTAGGGTTACGGTTAGGGTTAGGGCATTTAGGGTTAGGGTTAGGGACATTAGGGTTAGGGCTAGGGTTAGGGTTAGCGTTAGGTTTAGGGCCATTAGGGTTAGGGTTAGGCCATTCGAGTGAGGGTTAGGGTTAGGGCTAATAGAGTTAGGGTTAGGGTTAGGGCCATTCGCGTTAGCGTTAGGGTTATGGTTAGCGTTAGGTCATTAGGGTTACTGTTAGGGCTAGGGTTTGTGCTAGGCTTAGGGACATTAGGGCTAGGGTTAGGGTTAGTGTTGGGGTAAGGACATTCAGGGTTAGGGTTAGGGATAGAGGTAGGGTTAGCGTCATTAGGGTTAGGGTTGAGCTTAGGGTTAGGGCCATAAACGATAGGGTTAGGCTTAGGTTTAGGGTTAGGGCCATTAGGGTTAGGGTTAGGGTTAGTAGTAGAGTTAGGGCCATTAGGGTTAGGGTTAGAGTTAGGGTTAGGGCCATTAGGGTTAGGGCCGTTAGGGTTATGGTTAGGGTTACGGTTAGGGTTAGGGCCAGTAGGACTAAGATTATGGTTAGGCTTAAGGTTAGGGTCATTATAGTTAGGGTTAAGGTTAGTGTTAGGTTTCGGGCCATAAGGATTAGGGCTAGGGTTAGGGTTAGGGCCATTAGGTTTATGGTAAGGGTTAGGGTTTAGGTTTAGATCCATTAGGTTTAGCGTTAGGGTCATTAGGGTTAGGGTTATGTTTGGGGTTTGGGTTAGGGCCATTAGTGTTACTATTAGGGTTAGGGTTAAGGGTTAGGTTTAGTGTTAAGGTTAGGGACAGTGCCATTAGCGTTAGGGTTAATGTCAATGTCAGGAGGGTTAGGGTTAGGGTTAGGGACATCAGGGTTAGGGTTATGGTTAGGGTTAGGGTTAGGGATATTAGGGCTAGGGTGTGGGTTAGGATTAGGCTTAGGGTTACGGCCATTAGGGTTAGGGTTAAAGTTAAGGTTGGGTTTAGGGCCACTAGGGTTAGGTAAGGGTTAGGTTAGCACCATTAGGGTTAACTTAGGGATAGGGTAGGGTTAAGGCCATTAGGGTTTGGATTAGGATTAGGTTTTAGGTTAGGGCAATTAGAGTTAGCGTTAGTGTTCGGGTTAGCGCCATTAGGGTTAGGATTAGTGTAACGGTTAGGATAAGGGTTAGGGATATTAGGATTACTGCTAGGGCGAGAATTAGGGTTAGGTGTAGGGACATTAGGGCTAGGGTTGGGGTAGGGTTAGGGTTAGGGCCATTAGGGTTAGGGTTAGGGTTAGTTTTAGCACCATTAGAGTTAGGGTTGGGGTTAGGGTTAGGTTTAAGGCCACTAGGGTTAGGCTTAGGGTTAGGGTCAGGCCATGAGGGTTAGGGTTAGGTTTAAGGTTAGGGTTAGGGCCATTAGGGTTAGGGTTAGGGTTAGGGCCATTAGGGTTAGATTTAGTGTTAGGTTTAGGGCCATTAGGGTTACAGTTAGGGTTAGGCTTAGGGCCATTAGGGTTACGGTTCGGGTTAGCGTTAGGGTCAGTGCCATTAGTGTTAGGGTTACTGTTAGGGTCAAGAGGGTTATCATTAGGGTTAGGGCCATTAGGGTTAGGGTTAGGGTTAGGGTTAGGGTTAGGTTTAGTTCCATTATGGTTAGGGTTAGGGTTACGGTTAGGGCCAGTAGGGTAAGGTTTACGCTTAGGGTTAGGATTAGGTTTAGGGCATTAGGGTTAGGGTTAATATTAGGTTCATTAGGGTTAGGGATAGGTTTACAGCCATCCAGGTTAGGGTTATGGTTATGGTTAGGCCCATTAGGGTTAGGGTTAATGTTAGGTTTAGGGGTAGCGCCATTAGGGTTAGTGCTAGGTTTCGGGTTAGCGCAATTAAGGTTAGGGTTAGGGTTAGAGTTAGGGTTAGGGCTATTAAGGTTATGATTAGGGTTAGCGTGGGTTAGGGCCATTAGGGTTAGGGTTAGGGTTAGGGTTTGGGTTAGGTTTAGGGTTTAGGTTAGGGCCATTGGGGTATGCGTTTGGGTTAGGGTTCGGGCTGTTAGGATTATGGTTAAGGTTAGGGTTATGGTTAGGGCCATTAGGGTTAGGACCAAGGTTAGGTTTAGGGTTAGGGTTATGCCATTATGGCTAGGGTTAGGGTTAGGGCTAGTGTTAGCTTTAGGGCCATTACCGTTAGGGTTATGGATAGGGTTAGGGTTAGAGTTATTAGGGTTACTGTTAGGGTTAGGGTTAGGGCCATTAGGGTTAACCTTAGGTTTAGGTTTAGGGTTAGTGTTAGGGCCATTAGAGTTAGGGTTAGGTTTAGGGCTTTTAGTATTAGGGTAAGGGTTAGGGTTAGGGTCATTAGTGTTAGTTTTAGGGTTAGGGTTTGGCCCATTAGAGTTAGGGTGAGGTTTAGGGTTAGGCTTAGGCCCACTGGGGTTCGGGTTAGGTTTAGGTTTAGGGTAAGGGCATTAGGGTTAGGGTTAGGTTGAGGGTTTACATTAGGGCCATCAGAGTTAGGGTTTGGTTTAGGGTTAGGGTTAGGTTTAGGGCCGTCAGGGTTAGGGTTAGGGTCATTAGGGTTACTGTTAGGGCTAGGCTTCGGGTTAGGGTTCGGACATTAGGTCTAGGGTTATGGTTAGGGTTAGGGCCATTAGGGTTAGGGTTAGGTTTAGGGCCTTTAGGTTTAGGATTAGGTTTAGGGTTTGGGTTAGGACCATTAGGGTTAGGGTTGGATTTAGGGCCATCAGGGTTAGGGTTAGGGTTAGGGCCTTTAGGGTTAGATTTAGGGTTAGGGTTAGTGCCATTAGGGTTAGGGTTAGGGTTAGGGCCAATAGGGTTCGGTTCAGTTTAGGGACATCAAAGTTAGGGTTAGGGACATTAGGGTTAGGATTAGGGTTACCATTAGGGCCATTAAGGTTAGGGTTAGGACCATTACGGTTCCTCTTCGGGCTAGCGTTAGCGTTAGGTACATTAGGGTTATGGTTAGGGTTAGTGACATGGTTAGGGTTAGGGTTAAGGTTAGGTTTATGGCCATCAGGGCTAGGGTTAGGGTTAGGGTAAGGCCCATTAGGTTTAGGATTAGGTTTAGGTTAGGGTTAGGGCCATTAATGTTAGGGTTAGGGTTAGGGCCATTAGGGTTAGGGTTACAGTTAGGGTTAGCGTTAGGGCCATTAAGGTTACTGTTAGGGCGAGGGTTAGGGTTAGGGTTACCTTTAGTGACATTAAGATTAGGGTTAGGGTTAGGTTTAGATGTAGGGCCATCAGGATATAGGGTTAGAGTTAGGGCTAGGACCATTAGGATTAGGGTTAGGGTTAGGTTGAGGATTAGGGTAAGGGCCATTATGGTTAGGGTTAGGAACTTCAGGGTTACGGTTAGGGTTAGGTTTAGGGTTAGGGTTACGGTTAGGTCCATTAGGGTTAGGGTTAGGGTTAGTGTTATGTTCAGGGTAGGGCCATTAGTTTTAGGATTAGATTTAGGGTTTGTGTTAGGGTCTTTAGGGTTAGGGTTTGGGTAAGGGCTCGTGCTATTAGGGTTATGTTTAAGGTTAGGGTTAGGGTTAGGCCTAGAGTTAGGGTTAGGGCCATTAGGGTTAGCCTTAGGTATAGGGTTAGCGTTCTGGTCATTTGGGTTAGGATTAGGGTTAGGATTTGGGTTAGGGCCATTAGGGATAGGCTTAGGTTTAGGGTTTGGTTTAGGGACATCAGGGTTAGGTTAGGGTTATGGTTAGGCCCATTAGGGTTAGGGATAGGTTTAGGGTTAGCGTTAGGGCCATTAAGGTTAGGGTTTGGTTTAGGGTTAGGGTTAGGTATAGGGGAATCAGTGTTAAGGTTAGGGTTAGGATTAGGCCCATTAGGATTAGGGTTAGGTTTTGGGTTAGAGTTAGGACCGTTCATGTTAGGGTTAGGGTTAGAGCGATTACGGTTAGGGTTATGGTTAGGTTTAGGGCCATCAGGGTTAGGGTTAGAGTTACAGTTAGGTCCTAACCCTAACTCTTGCCCTAACAGTAACCCTAATGGCCCTAACCCTTACCCTAACTGTTACACTGACCCTAATCCTAATGGCCCTAACCCTAACACTAACGCTAACTCTAATTGCCCTAACCCAAAACCTAATCCTAACCCTAAATGGCCGTACCCGAGCACTAACCCTAACCCATTTGGTCTTAACCCTAAACTTAACCCTAACCCTA
>JASVER010000374.1:9146-37356 GCA_030449065.1 Oceanodroma leucorhoa
CTGTTTTTACCTCAACCCATGAGTTTTCTCACTTTTACCCTTCCAATTCTCTTCCCCCATCCTGCTGAGGGGAAGTGAGCGAGCGGCTGTGTGGTACTTAGTTGCTGGCTGGGTTAAACCATGACATCATGTAAGATGAAGATTGTCTAAGGAACAATATCAGAAATACCAGATGTGGTGCAGATGTAAGCAGAAYAGGGATCAAGGAGGGAAAGGTAATTAGAATTATAGAACCATAGTATCATTTAGGTTGGAAAAGACCTTTAAGATTATACAGTCCAACCGTAAACCTAACACTGCCAAGTCCAGCACTAAACCATGTCCTTAGGCACCATGTCTACACGTCTTTTAAATACCTCCAGGGATGGGGACTCAACCACTTCCCTGAGCAGCCTCTTCCACTGCTTGATAACCCTTTCGGTGAAGAAATTTTTCCTAATATCTGATCTAAACCTACCCTAGCACAACTTGAGGCCATTTCCTCTCGTCCTATCGCTTGTTACTTGGGAAAAGAGACCCACACCCACCTCAGTACAACCCCCTTTCAGGTAGTTGTAGAGAGCGAYAAGGTCTCCCCTCAGCCTCGTTTTCTCCAGAGTAAACAACCCAGTTCCCTCAGCCGCTCCTCATAAGACYTGTKCTCYAGACCCTTCACCAGCCTCATTGCCCTTCTCTGGACACACTCCAGCACCTCAATGTCCTTCTTGTAGTGAGGGGCCCAAAACTGAACACAGTAGTTGAGGTGCGGTCTCACGAGTGCCGAGTACAGGGGGACGATCACTTCCCTAGTCCTGCTGGCCACACTATTTCTGATACAAGCCARGCTGCTATTGGCCTTCTTGGCCACCTGGGCACACTGATGGCTCATATTCAGCCGGCTGTTGACCAAAAYTCCCCAGTCCTTTTCCACCACGCAGCTTTCCAGCCACTCTTCCTGATCACCTGGTTGTCCTGTATGTGCTGTGTGATGGCACTCARGATGACCTGCTCCATAACCTTCCCTGGCAAYGAGGTCAGACTGACAGGCCTGTAGTTCCCCAGATCCGCCTTCCGGCCCTTCTTGTAGATTGGTGTCACTGGTTGTTTGGGAGGAGTTCTGGTGAAAAAAGAGAAGTGCAAGGGTAATGAAAAGTGTGTCAAGAAATAGAAGAAACAGTGAATGAGATACAAAAATCGGGTAAAGCCCAAAGGAGACAAGGATCTTTCAAAGGTAGGAGTGCCAACACCTATGGACAGTAATGAAGCTGATCTGTGGCTCAAAGCCCACTTGGATGCCAGAAGGGACACCCTTGAATAACCCGCTGGAGTTTCCATCATGCCAACATACAAAAGGCTTTTTGGGGAAATATGGGGAAAGGAAGTATGGGCTTGAACCCTAATATTAATGGGGAAGGAATTGTAATTCAACAGCAATCACCCATGATTCATAACCTCTAAGAGTGGCAATTAGTATCCTTATAGTAGTGTGTAATAGTGTGCAAAAGTATATAATTTTAAATTTAAAATGATATGTTTATTGGTTAGGATATTGAAAATACGATTTATTGGKTTTTTAGCAGCACATTGCTTAAGTAGTTGTGTTGTAATTTCTCAAATCAGTTATGTCTCGAGTGTGCAGTCTGCAAGGGGAGAGTCAAACTGAAATAGCACGGGCTTAGTCTAGACACGTATCAGTTACTTCAATATAGATAAGATCATACATGAACTGTATATATTTTTGTGTGTTCTGCATTGACTTGTAGGCAAGATTTATATGGTCTGACTAAAGGGTGAATTCAGGCCCTGTTTCAAACAAATTTCTTAGTAAAAATGTTCTGTCATCTCACTGAGAAATATATTGATATAGACATACATGGATACGTCAAAAATGTCTTAGTGAGGTTTAATGTTTAACTGCTGGGTCAGAGTGAAAACGCTGAACAGACTACTTTAAATAACTGTATTCTCTGCATTTCTTGGTTTGGTTTGGTTTGGATTSGATTGGATTGGATTGGTTTGGTTTTGTGTGTTGGTTGTGGTGTGTTTTTTTCTGCATACATAAAAAGCAAACCTTGAAAATTATGAGAGAAATCACACCACTTTTCCCATATTCATCCAACAAGGTCCTTCAGGCATGTGAGATGCAAAGGTTTTTTTCTTTGTTTTCTTCATGGAAAGAATAATTGAAGTTGAAATTAACCTGTTAAGGTACCAACTCTGTGTTGCCTCTTCTCCTATCCCTGTGCACCCCACAGAAGAGTCTGGTTCTGTCTTCTCTATACCCTCCTAGTAGGTAGCAGAAGACAGCAATAAGACCTTCCCTGAGCTGCCTTATCTTAAAAAAATGAACAAACACAGTTCTTCCAGCATCTTGGCATACGTTTTGTGCTTCAGCCCACTAACTATCCTGGTGGCCTTTGCTGTTCTCGCTCTCATATGTCTATGTCTTTCTTGTCCTGGAAAGCACTGGACACAGTACTGCAGATGGGGTCTTCCAAGTACCAAATGGAGGGGAAGAATCATTTCCCTCACACTCCTGGCTACACTCCTAATACAACCCAGGTTGCAGTTGGCCGCCTTTGCTGCAAACGCACCCTGCTGACTCAAGTTCAATTTGCTGTCTACCAGGACTCTCAGGTCCATTGCTGCAGGATTAGGGGAGCTGTATGCCGTTCTTCAYGACCACAAATAATATAGGGACAGAAGAATTGCTTTAAGTAACCTAAAGGAGTAYTTTGTTTTTCTCTTTCTCTCCCCCCCACCCCACAGACGGGATGTTCTTCACAAATGTTGAAAGGAATCACACTGCGGAATTTGTGTTTCTTCTGTTGGGATCTACTGATCATCCAAACCTGCAAAGGTTTGCTGTTTGTGGTCCTCTTCATCATGATCATTGTGGGGAATGGTCTCATTGCCCTTATGACAATGAAAGACTCTTCCCTATTGCGCTGATAGGTATTTCTTTTTTCAGGAACTTTTCCTTATTGGAGATCTGTTACATGTCAGTTCCCTTGCCAAAGATGTTGTTCAGCTTCCTAATGGAAGACAGAAGTATCTCTTTCATTGGTTGTCCTGCCCAGATAAATATCATGGTTTTGGTTGGTACTGCAGGATGTGTCCTTCTGGCTGCCCTGACCTATGATCTTCACATGGCCATCTCTGGCCCGCTGCAGTACAGACTGATCATGAACAGAGAGCTCTGCACTAAATTGGTAGCCAGACCATGGGTGATTGTCATCCCAGTCCCAGTAAGATAGATGTGCTTTCTTTGCCCTTCTGTGGATCTCATGAAATGAATCATAATTAAGCATTGTTCAGCAATAGCTAAAATGTCAGTGTGTTACCAACACTGTTTTAGTCACAAATCCAAAACACAGCACCACAGGAGCTGCTATGAAGAAAATTAATTCCATCCCAGCCAGAGCCAGTACAATCATCATCCTGACAATTGCAGTCACCTCTTTTTGTTGATCATTAACCTAGAATTATCAGGGTGGTTTGGAAGATGTTGTCTTCCACAAGGAAAATCTAGGCCTTCTCTACCTATTCCTCCCACTTGAGTGTAGTGACCTTATTGTATGGCTCTGCCACTGCTGTGTAGTTAAAACCCAGGCAGGGCAGCTATGTCTAGAGGACTAGTCAAAACTGAGGGTCCACAAACTACATTTGCAGGGTGGATCTACCCGATCAAAACTATGCAATTGTCTGATTTGCTTTCCAAAGAGTCCCTGACTTCTTGATGAGAAAATGCAAATAACGCTTTTGATGTTCTGCTAGCTTCCCCCAGCTCTTCTGGTTTCCAAAAAACAGTCGTAACAATAAAGTGGAAAACATTGTGACCAAATCAACAGTGCCACAAAATAGGATGGGAATAATCAGGTAATAACTTAGGTATCTACAAKAAAAAGGTATGTATCTGGGCCAATTGCTTTAGCCTCCCTTTATAATCAAAGGGGAGAAACAGTCCAATTTAAAACACGATTAGTGTCATCTACCTGAGGATGATCTTAAACACCCTGTAGAAGACCTTGCCATTGAGCATAAAAAGAGTCTAGACAAATACYTCAAAAACCAGGTGTCTCCATTTTAGATATCTGAAGGCAGGTGAATGAATCCAGTCTTCAAAAGAAGTCTTAAAAACACCATTCTTAGTTGTGAGAATATTAAGAAACCTTTAGAAAGGATCATGGGTAGAGGTGGTATTCATAATATGTATCTTCAGCAGCTGAAAAGTAGGTTAGTTTCCCCAGCATTAATAAGTGCATTTCAAGGAAGCTCAGAGGAATGAATTTACTACAGTTATTCTTTTGGTTATCTTTAATCCAGAGTTCAAAAGCTAGAGCATTAGGAAAGTTATACTGTGATATGGTTGTAGCCCTGGAAATATGTGCTGAAGTGAAATTATTAATCTCATGAAAGTAATGATTTGAWCATTTTCTACAATTTTTCCATGGAGCATTTAAGGACCTTCAGTGGCAGGATTTTATATCACAGATGTATGAAGTCATTCAGGTGCATGTCAGGTCAGTCACATTCCTGGAAATAAATTGGAAATAAATTCCAACACAGTTACGTAATTTTGGCCCAAAGTCATGCTTCTGAGGATTCTCAAAAGCATGAGACTATAGCAGAGATAACCATGGTACAGATTTCTTGTTGATAAGAGATGTTAAGAGCATAGCTATTTGGTATTCACATATCAAAGTCCTGTAAGATAAGCTACTTWWATCAGCCTTTTCCTTCTTCACTGATCTTCAAGAGCCACTGAACTACAAAATACATTTTTTACTCTTGCCTATGGGAAATGACTTTTCACTGTGTGATGGGTTTGAAATGAGTTCTAAATTTTAACATGGGAAAAGCAGCAATAGCAACTGCATCCTGAGTTCTTCTGCTGGTCTACAACACATGTGTAACTAGACTGCTTCTGGGATCATTCTTTCTGACACTGAAGCTGGATCAATTTAGTGTTTATATTAGTTCAAGAACTGTTCTTTTGCTGGTATGAATGGGACCTCACTAGTTTTCACTCTGTGTTTTTGGCCCAAACTTCCCCTCCTATCTCAGCAGCATTTATATCCCCAAATGAATGTGGACCGTACCCCTCCCCCTAAAGCTTCCCCTTCAAATTTTGATGAGAAAGCATAAATATGATGAGCCTAAGTGACAAGTCTCTCATTAATTTGGGTGCATTATGAAGTAATAGTAATTACTTCAAAGCCAAAGACAGCGCGCTCTATTCCAGTAGGACATCTGGGTTTATACAGAAGTGTAGTCCAAGTTGTATAAAAGTGGAGAGACCAGAAGGGGTGTCTGTGAGTCCAACTAACATACACACACCATGCTTAGCAACCAACCTGTGAGTAAATACTATCCCTTATTGCTCCAGTCAGCACTCCTGCTTCACTGGAAAGAGTGCTCGGAGCAGAATGCTTTTCTGGAGACCCCAGTCATTTAGTTTCTCTTTCTTCTTCTTGTTCCACCACCCTCCCCACAGGGTAACTTCAGAATACATGACTGCCATCAGCTGTGGATCCCACAAGTAAATCCTTGTGCATGCAAARTCTGTCTTTAACGTYCCTTTAACCCTTCTCATGATGTGTAGCCTAGCCATGAATATAGTCACAAGATACTTTGGACCAATTGACCTAGGGAGCAGCAATCATCCCCCGGAGCAGATCACTTAGATAACAGAGAAATTGTCTTTGTAATATTCAAATGTTGCTACTGATGTACTGATGCTGTTGRAACTTGAAGTGATTAGTCCATAARAAGATATCTACTATAAACATATATATTTTTTTTCTTGTTCTACAGGGTAAAAACTGTAGCTGAGAGTTTGAAGACAGTAGTAAATGTGTAAACTTCAAAGGCAATGCTATGAAAGAAGAAAAACCAGCCAAAAAAAGAGATGAAATTGTATGCATAAGACTGCCTGATTTTCTTTAGAAACTTTTATAATCTGTTCAGAAGATCTTTTCAAAATCTGGACAATTTCTAAATTCTACTCATCCATTTGCCTATTCAAGCAGTCAATTGTATTTTGATTACCAATTTGCCTGGCTGTTTACAACCTCTTCAACTACTGAGCCCTAAAATGAMGAGAGACTAGTTCTACTAGGTACCAAAGAGAGATGATTCCGTGAACCTCAGTGAAGTGAGTGAATTCAGACTCCTGGGTTTTTCTGAAGTCTCTCACTTGCATCCTTTGCTATTTATAGTCTTATTTTCTCTTTATATACTCACGTTGGTGGCTAACACAGTGGCTGCTCTAATAATAAATGGTGAAAACACCCTTCACACCCCCACGTATTTCTTCCTCACTCTGATGTCCTGTTTGGATATCTGCTATTTGACAGTCATTGTCCCAAAGATTCTTGAGAATCTAATTGTGGGARCAATAGGTATTTCCAATGCAAATGTTTTTCTTCCTTTTCTTTAGAGTGGCAGAATGTTTYCTCTTGACTGCCATGTCATTTGACCATTATGTAGCAATATACTACCCCTTGCATTACTATCATTATGAACAGTAGAGTCTGCAAAAGGCTGGTTGCTGGAACTTACACTTGCGRGACTGCTGTAGGCTTAGTACACACTATCATGACATTTAGCTTACCGTTCTGTGGTCTTGCCATCAACCACTTCTTCTGTGAGATTGAACCCCTCTCGGAGCTGCTTTGTGGTAACACTTCCCCAAGTGAAATTTAAGTCATTGTGGTGGCTGTCTTTGCTATTGTGGGTCCCTTCTTACTGATTATTCATATATTTGCATCATTTCCACAATTCTTAAGATGTCATCAGCTGAAAGCCAGCAGAAAGCATTTTCCACTTGTTCCTCACACCTTTTAGTTGTGACTCTTTTCTATGGCATAGAAGCTCCATGTATTTGTGGCCAAAATCCAGCTGCTGTGTATCTGTTGATAAGTTGCTCTCAATTTCTTGCACTCTGGTGATGCCTTTATTGAATCCTATTATCTATAGTTTGAGGAATGAGGAGGTGAAAGGAGCCCTGAGAAAAAGATGGAGGAATATTAATTTTGTGTGGAAATGAAATAGAATATTTCCATTGTTTCAGGTGGTTTTAGTGGTATTTTTMATTGTAAATTTTTGTTCAGTAAAAATAATTTCCAAATAATTCCCAAGAACATTTCAGCTTTTGGGGAGGGAAGAGGGAGAAGAGTGGAGATTTTCAACCATAAGAGACAGTGGTAGCAGAGTTATGTTAGGATTTTGRAAGGAAACTTCTTCCAAATAGTTAAGAAATTCTTAAATAAGTAAACCTTTTTTTTTTCTTTTTCCTTGCTATTTGTCAGAAACTTTAAAATCGTGCTTCACATGTTTCTGACTTTTTGAACAAAAGAGTAATGTTCAAGAGCCTGATTTTAATGAAAGAACTGAGAAGAATAAGTTTTCATCAGTTTGCCTTTAATTTCCTGAAAATGTTTAGTAAATTTCTTTGGGGAAAGGCGAGAACATAATTCAAGTTACAATAAAGAGTCCAGGAAATTATTGATTACCAATTATGAGTTCTAAGATTGTTATTGACAAAAAAAGTGTGCAGAATTGCATTCCTGCCTGAGATCTTTGTTTAGTTTCAGAGTAATTGTTTTAAACATTTTAGAGCAAGTCTAGACTTAATTTTTTATAGATGGACAGTCTATGATGTGCAGAATTTGGATCAAAATATCTCATTACTTTCATATATGGTTTTTGCCTTTGRTATTTCTACTACAGATTGTTATGACGGTGTTATTAGGACATACCTGACTTTATTAACTAGAAAGCTTTGCACTCCATGACTGAAAAGGTAGGATTCACATGCCCTAATTTAAGTGTATAAAGGTCACTCATCCAAGTCTGGGATAATAAGTGTAATATTTCCTTGGGAAGGGAAGCAAAGAGCTTCCTCCAGAAAGAAATTATTCCTACATATCATAGGTATCTCTTTCAGAAGATGAGCCATCTTCTGAAACTAACAATTTGGAGATTATAGAGGTGAGATTCACTAGTCTAAGAATGATTTTTTAATTTAATCTCATATGCCTTAAATAATCAAAGCCATTTCTYGGATATTACTCAGGATCTATGGGAGACCCAAACCCTTCTGCAGTGACGATCAGAAGACAGTAAGGGAACTCTAAAACATCTAAAATGCACCTAGGTGGTGTTTTCTTAAGTAGTGGATTCCTACCATACATTGAACCTGGAGTCCTGTTCAAATATGCCCAGTGAAAGCAGATGAATTCCACCCCAAATACAGAAATCCACAAAGGAATTAGAGAAGCTGTTAGTAATAGCAAGAAAAAAGGAGCCGCCGTCTTCCATATGTCTGAAGTGAAGGCAAGTTAGGTGCCTAATGGTAGATATCTGGCTTCAGCTGGGATGCTCCAATGTATCTTCTATGGACTCAAACTGTTCCTATGGAAGAGCAAAAGTTTGCTGTATTTAATAAAACAAATATTCCACACAGCATTTAGAAGACTGTAAAATATGTTAAGAAACAGTATTGGGCTATATTTAAAGAAAAAGTGTAAAGCATATAAGTATTGATATCTTACGCCATGAATTGGGTATCAACATTCTTTATCTGGAATAATGAACCCCATCTGTATTTTTTTTCACAAAATCTGTCATTTTAAACCTGGTGGTCCCCACCAATGATGGGATTAAGCTCAAGATTACAGTTGATAAATTTAGATAACTAAATTTAAGAGTTTTCATGTGTGCTAAACTTCTCTATTTCCATTATATTCAATGGGAATCTTCTTAATCTATGCTAAGGCACATGGGGCTATGCTAAGGCACGTGGAGGACAGGGAGGTGATTCGAGACAGCCAGCATGACTTCAGCAAAGGCAAGTCCTGCCTGACCAACCTAGTGGCCTTCTATGATGGAGTGACTGCATCAGTGGAYATGGGAAGGGCTACAGATCTCGTCTATCTGGACCTCTGTAAGGCCTTTGACACGGTCCCCCAAAACATCCTCCTCTCTAAACTGGAGAGATATGGATTTGATGGGTGGACTGTTGGGTGGATGAGGAATTGGTTGGATGGATGCATCCAGAGGGTAGTGGTCAATGGCTCGATGTCCAGATGGAGATCAGTGACRAGTGATGTCCCACAGGGGTCCGTATTGGGACCGAAACTGTTTAAGATCTTCACCAATGACATAGACAGTGGGATCAAGTGCACCCTCARCAAGTTTGCAGATGACACCAAGCTGAGTGGTGCGGTTGACACCCTGAGGGTCGGGATGCCATCCAGAGGGACCTGGACAAGCTCAGGAAGTGGGCCCATGTGAACCTCATGAGGTTCAACAAGGCCAAGTGCAGGGTCCTGCACCTGGGTCGGGGCAACCCCCAGCATCAATACAGGCTGGGGGATGAAGGGATTGAGAGCAGCCCTGTCGAGAAGGACTTGGGGGTACTGGTGGATGAAAAGCTGGACATGAGCCAGCAATGTGCGCTCTCAGCCCTGTCCTGGGCTGCATCAAAAAAAGTGTGGCCAGCAGGTCAAGGGAGGTGATTCTGCCCCTCTGCTCTGCTCTGGTGAGATCCTACCTGGAGTACTGCGTCCAGGTCTGGAGCTCTCAGCACAAGAAAGACATGGACCTGTTGGAGCGGGTCCAGAGGAGGGCCACGAAAATGATCAGGGGGATGGAACGGCTCTGGTATGATGAAAGGCTGAAGGAGTTGGGGTTGTTCAGCCTGGAGAAGAGAAGGCTTCAAGRAGACCTTATTGCAGCCTTTCAGTACTTCAAGGGGATTATAAGAAAGATGATGGCAGACTTTTTAGCAGGCCCTGTTGTGACAGGACAAGGGGGAATGGTTTTAAACTACAAGAGGGTAGATTYAGACTAGATATAAGGAAGAAATTTTTGATGATGAGGGTGGTGAAACACTGGCACAGGTTGCCCAGAGAGGTTGTAGATGCCCCATCCCTGGGAACATTCAAGGTCAGGCTGGACGGCGCTCTGAGCAACCTGATCTCGTTGAAAATGTCCCTGCTCAAGGCAGGTGGGTTGGACTAGATGACCTTTAAAGGTCCCTTCCAACCCAAACTATTCTAGGATTCTATTCTATGATTAATACGGTCTGTGGAGTCTAGAGAACTACTTAGCTATCCAACCAGTAGGTATTTGCTTTAGAGTAGCTGAATTGCTTCACTGAGGGCAGAATTCAAATGCTCCTAAGTAGGGATGTAGTTCCATATGAGTACTCTGCCTAGCTGTCTTTTTTTCCCCAAAAAAATAACACAGGTCTTCCATACGTTCTGCATTGTGTTTGCCACATATGTGTGGAATTTTGGGGGTATTCTGAGATACCTCAGAATGGATGACTGTGAATTGAGTCCAGAGTGCATTGACTGAATCTACACTTCAGACACTGTTCAGGGTTTAGAAACCTGGCTCACATATTGACTCCTATATTCAGATGCATACATGAACTCTCTTAACTTTAAGTGGAATCTATTCCAAATCTACCCTGAAAAACTGTAAAGCTTAGTGTTAAAATTCACTTGTAAGAACTATATATCTTAACAAAATGTTCTTACTATTATAAAGTTCTCATGCTTTTAATTCTCTTCAAAGTGGATAGATTAAACCTAAATATTTTTTTCCATCTTCAAGGTATTATATCAGCTACCTATCTGTAATTCCTTCCTAGTCACCAAAGATAAATAAATGCTTTATAAGGTGTAGTAGTAAGGCATTGTACATCTCATCCTAATACAAAAGTTCAAGTGAGTGATTCTATAGCTTTTAAAGCAAGGCCTATAAACCATTGTTTATGTTTCTTCCTCCATAAGTGTATAGCAGTCCCACATAGAAATGATTTTATTGTTCTATTTTTCTAATTTTTTTGTGTGAAGGAAACATTAACTGTCATACAAATACTAAATGAGTTACATAAATGAAAACAAAGCCAAAATCTTCTAAAATGCAAACTATGTTTTTAGATTCGTGATAATACAATCTTTGCTTCCAAATTGTACCTTTCTCTATCACCTCAAGACATTTTTGTCATGTATTCTCTATGAATTCCATCTATTCCTTGACACATTCCCCCTTCATTATATTACGTTTTGTTATTCTTTATAATTTCTACTGAAGTAGAATGATGGTATAATATGAAGCATGAATTTGAAATTAATTTTTGAGTGTTTTTTAAGCTTAGTTTGAAAATAGACCAGTTTATATACTAATAAGTTATATATGCTTGGAAATATTCCCAGGCACTAAGACCCAATGGATGGTAATGATATCCATATGCAATAATAAACTCTTGTTACCTCCAAAACTGAGTAGTTCTATCTAAAATGCATGTTGAGAAGGTTGCTCACCTCTACATTTGGCTTTGAAATAATTTGATAGAATGCTAGTTAGCACAGACAGAAAAACTGGGAGCTGGGAATGATATTAATTTCCTCTACCTTTAGCCTGTTGGTCCATGAAAGGTCTAGAGCCATTTTAGTGTTCTTAGACTCCTAGGATGACTATCCAGGGATGTCTTTATGGCATAGGAAAGACATGCACTCTGAAGCATCAGCTGGGGCCCAGATGAGTTAATGTTGGGAACCTTAAGCAGCACTGCATAGGTACATTCAGGTACCTAAACCAATCCCTGATTTTCTCCAGTTTTGTGATACCTACACCCACTAAAATAATCATGGTGTCTTCCATATCCACCATCATTGCTGTTGCTCAAGTTCCATGGCAAAACCGTGACCTGTGCTCCTCATCTCTTAGTTACACTCTAGTGCCACTTTCCTAATACTCTCAATATTGTCCCACGTTCTTTATTCCTTGGCTTGAAAGAAAGTGACATTTTTAATGGAATATCAGTGTGGCTTGTTTAGTTGGTTAACTGTATCAACTGACTACTGTCATGTAATATGAAAACATGTAAGCTCTAATTGCCCCTTCCTCAGACTGAAGAACAGACACTGAATTTTTTATGAAACATAGGCAATCAATACCATTCAAAACTCTAGTTGACAATAAAATTCACTTGAAATGGGAAAATGTACTAAAAAATTACTAAGAAATTGGGTAAAAAGAAAAAAAATAGGAAGAATCACATCAGACAATTTCTTAGAAATCCAACCAAAAAAAATGAAACTGTAAATTATGGACAGCACCTTCTAGTGAATGAGTGTCTTTTGTTTCTATTTAGTCCCTTGTTAGTCTGACTAGGTCATTTCTTTTGAACTAATAGTATCTATTCTATACATAACAGAAACGTTAAAAATAATAAAAGATTAAAATTCTATAGCTTGCAGGACTAGTCTATAACATGTAATTCTACAAAACCAAAATAGCTAGAGTACAGACAAATAGTGGCATATAGGCTCTTCATATCACTTAGGAATCTAATGATCCTAGATTTTAATGAAAATTTTGGGGTGCAACGCAACTAACCTAACCCTATAGCAAGCAGGGAGCATAATGCAGGCCTTTACATAATGTCACACATCGCATCCAAAGACAGACAAAGCAAATATTAAATGGCTACGGTTTAATATTAAGCAACACCCAGAAGAGCTTCCAGACACTGGATTATAGTCCTCCTTACTGTTAAATTCTTAGAATGATCCTAAGTTATGTATGCCATGTACATCATCATGTATGTCATGTACGCTACCCCCATGAAACTGTAGACTTGTGGGGTTTTTAATTAAAGTTAGACTTGTGGGGTTTTTAATTAAAGTTAGAGGAAATGAATGGCACTCATAGTTCCCACCTCCTAGTGAACCTTACATGTGAATATTTCGTTTCTTTAGTCTTTTTTTAGACCTTATGCTAAGGCAAAGAAATAGAAGGATATTCATGCACTTACTTCCTAGTAACAGTACTCCAATTATTATTAAAACATGGGATTTCAGGAGAAAAGAATCGTGTAAGTACCTTTAGAAATGTGTGATTTAGACACCTGTATATGAAATAGTCATGCTAGACTTCTTTAACAGTCAGTGGAGAGAAATAGGCAACTTTAGAGCAATGTTTATTTCATTATTTCAGATGTCTTATTTAGTGTGTTGAATTGCAGATTAATTGTGCTGTTTTTCCCTAATAACTGTAAAGGCAGGCCAGCATGAGTAGTTCAGATGGCCATTCCTACACTGTAAATGTATGCACCTACGAATCCAACGCTCTATGATTAAATGGGAGTTCCATACATAAACACCTCTATGAGACATATTCAATGTTACCTAGGGTCATGTTTCCCTTCTAATAAGCCTCATCAATGCTTTCTTGATCTCCATGTTCCTCAGGCTGTAAATAATTGGATTTAACATTGGGGTAAGAATATTGTATACAATAGAGATGATTTTGTCCTTCTGAGGGGAATGGAAAGAGTTTGGTTTCATGTACATGTAGATGGCACTTCCATAGAACAGAACTACAACCATCAAATGTGAGAGGCAAGTGGAAAACGCCTTTTCTCTTCCCTTGGCAGAGTTTATCTTCAAAATTGCTACCAAAATGTCCATGTAGGAGAAAACAATGAAAGTGGTAGGCATCAACAGGGTGAAGAGACATCCCACTTGAGTGACCAGCTTGATCAGATATGTATCAGCACACGCCAGCTGCAGTACAGCAGGCATCTCACAGAAGAAGTGATCAATCACACTGGGACCACAGTAAGGCAGCCTCCACGTCAGGACAGTGTGTGTGATTGGCAGCACCAGGCCACTCGCCCATGAGAGTGAAGTTAATGCAACACATTTCCTGTTGCTCATGGTCATTGTATAGTGGAGTGGGAGACATATGGCCACATGTCGGTCGTAGGCCATGACTGCCAGGAGGATGCATTCAGTAGTTGCCAGGACAAGAAACATGTACATTTGAACTGCACAGCCAGTTAATGAGATAGTTCTTCTCTGAGCTACAAAGCTAACGAGCAATGGAAGAAAAGTGCTGGAAGGGTAACATATATCTATGAGAGATAAATGCCTGAGGAAGTAGTACATTGGAATATGCAGATGAGGATCCAGGTGGATAAGACAGAAGATAAGTAAGTTTCCTAGCAATGTTATAATGTAGATAAGGGTGAAGAAGCCAAGTATGATTCGCTGCAACTTTGGATCACCAGGCAGCCCTAAGAGGGTGAATTCTGTCAGTAGTGTTTGACTGTTGTTTCTGTTTGGAACCATGCTCTCTTCAACGATCAAAATAAATAGCCTGTGACAGAGAGATAGGTAAGATATTAAACAGCCATGGTTGTCCTATACATAGAATTTTCTTTCTCCTACATAATTTTGGTCACAACATACAGATAATGGGATTCCTATTAATTATAGAAGTGTACAGTGTAGAAATCTGGATCCGAACTAATTGTCCAGGCTTCACTTATACTCAACAGAAAGAACAGGCTCATATGAGTGATGCATCTCATCATAAGGAGCAGGGGAATTGCTTCCTAGCTGAACTATTTCTTTGACACTGCTATGTACAGGAATGAGAAGTGTGACTCAGCTAACATTAAGTTCTTGTTATGGAGATGCCTACAACTGAGCAAGTCAATTCAGTGGTCCTCAACCCACCTATTACACAAAATGCAGTCACACATGCACTTCCAGAATGCAATCCGCCCTCATTTTTTGGATGAGAATGTTAGACTGTACAGTGAAGATTATATATGAGCAGAAGTCAGTCTGTAATTCTTCTTTTGGATTACTTTTACTCTACCAAGCAAAAACAATATAATCATAGACTATAGTTTCCAGAAAACTGGAGCTAGTCAAAATTGGTTTCCACTCAGTGGTAGACTTCCAAGCAAAAGTGAAAAATAAAACTGACATGAAATGTATTTTTACAGTTAAACCCCAAATTTTCTGCTCAATGTTACAGAAAAAAAAAAAAAGGTTAAAGATGCTGTTATAGTCAAAGAAACGTTATGAATGGTCAACATCCAGATTTTTGCTTTAAAAAAATGCAGTAATTTCGATGACATCTTAAATGGGGAGGTGGAGGAGGTAGAAAGTAGGGAAATAATATATGCTTGTCTTATTGAACATTTAACTCTCCTAAGATTCATTGCACRTTTGGGTTTTTGTAGACTGAAAAAAATGAAGTTGAAATTCAGGTCCCATAAATGAAGAATCTTACATATACCTTAAGATGTTATGGACTTGGGAATCAAAACTGCCTCGTGCCTTCTACACGATCAACAGAACACTCTTACTAAAGGTGGCTGATTAACATACAAAAACAGAAGTTCCTTTTTTTCCCTGTGATTACAGAAAAAATAATATAGCATTTTATCTCTTGATTCAGCACATTCATTAAGTGCCTAAACTTAAGTGGAGTATGTCCTGGGTTGCCTTTTTTTATTTCTCAGCTAGGACTACAAATACAAAGGGGTTTAGCTTATGTACACCTGTAATTCCATTTACGAAGTTTTCAGCTAAGAACGTGCTTTCTTGACTACATGAATGACATTTTTTTGTTATTTAATAGAAAACTCAAATTTCACTTGTATAATTTATAAGAGAAATTCTACAAATGCTTAAATTTTTCATAAGCTAAATTTGTCATTATTTGCCATTCACTTGGAGACTCTTGGAAATTACTCACAGAGGTATTGCTATTTCTTATATGAAAGAAAGAAAAAATATTTATCATGATCTTAGCTAATACCTACAGAAAGATAGAAAATATGGGACAGAGTTTATTTGGAGATTACTATTTTCTATCCACTGACCACAGAAAGCAATACAGAATTAGAAAAGTAATTTTAGACATTGTCTAAAATGTCAGGACTATGGCATCCCAATTCATACTACAAAGATTGCATTCTTAATCTCTGGAAAAGCTACTACTCAGGGAAGCCTGATTTTAACTACTTGGGAAATTCTTCCCTAAAGAGTTTCAAGTATTTTTCATATGTCCAGTTCTAAAACATATAGATACAGATTAGTTTGTGTAGATATATATTAACATGTGTAGACATATACTAACATGACATTATTTAATTAAATTAAATAGAAATATCAGGAAACYGTAACATACTGTGCTGCTCTTGCCGGACTTTTGTGGCCAAATCTTGTCTTTGGTGCTGCAGGATGGGAGTTCTCAGTCACTTTCCATCTGTAAGTATATTTCCACTTTCCATTCTTCCTAATTTACTGTGATACTCAGAAAGCAAAACCACATTTATTGAAGAATTGCTTTCATGCTTTATTCATGGACAGAACTGACAGAAGGAAAACTRTATCTCCTCTGTAAAGTTGCTATGGGGATCTGATTATGAGTTTCTCTAGCTTAAAAAGATTGACRATATGAGCAGGAAACTTCCTGATGTATTATTTTCTCTTATCGCCTGGGACATGTTCCCTAGAGTTCAGTCAAAACATAACAAAACACAGGCAGAACAAAGAAAGGGTTCCAAAGTGAGTTTATAGCACAGACTCCTGGAGATCAGATATTCTGAGATCTCAATTAGGCTTGCAAGCTGCTGTTTCAGGTTTTAGCTACATGTGCACTGTTGTATTAGTTGAGGACATCCAGATCATGCTTGGATACAAAGTCCATAATTTTCATAAAATCATAGAATCACAGAAAGGTTTGGGTTGGAAGGTGCCTTTGAAGATCATCCACAACTTCTCTGGGAAACCTCTTCCACTGTCTCATCACCCTCACCATAAAAAATTTCTTGCTTGTAGCCATCTGCAGTACTGTGTCCCATTTGGGGCTCCACAGGGCAAGACAGACATTGACATATCTGAGCAAGTGCAGGGGAAGACCACCAAGATGGCTAGGGGGCTKTGGCACAGGGTGTAGTAGGAGCAGCTGAGTGATTGGTTTGCTCAGCCTTCAGAAAGGAAGATTAAGGGAACATCTTACTTTCGTGTACAGCTCCCTAAGGGCAGGATGTGGAGAAGGCAGAGAATCTCTTCTCCGAGGTGCTCAGTGACAAGAAAGGAAGAAATGGACAAAGGTTGGAAAATGGGAAATTCCAATTAAAGAAAAGGCAGGCGAGGGGCTTACTTTTGTGTGTCTGTGTGTGCTTTTGTGCTTTTTTTCTTTCTTTTCTTTTTTTTTTTTTTTTAAAGAAAAGGCAGGCGAGGGGCTTACTTTTGTGTGTCTGTGTGTGCTTTTGTGCTTTTTTTCTTTCTTTTCTTTTTTTTTTTTTTTTAAATAAAAGGGTCAAAAAACATTGGAACATTTTGCCCAGAGCGGTGATGGGAACTTCATCCTTGGTCATGTTCAAAACATGACTGGACAAATCTTTGAGCAAACTCCTCTAACCTCCTCTGAACAGGAGATAGGACAAAACGACCTTTGGAGGTCCCTTTCAACCAACATTACTGTGTGATTTTGTGATTGCTTAACATCTATAAACAGCAGAGAGACACTGYAGGTTCCAGAGAGTGAAAAAACATCTGCTCTCAAGAGATTAATTGCTCTCTACCAGAATTGCTTAATTATTCATTTATTATGCATCAGCTTTACTGTTCAAATCAGAACTCTCTGATAGTTGGAAATGAAGGTCTTTTACTTTACCACTGAAGTATGAGTTATTCCTCACATTATGATCTTAAAAAAAGGCCTCTCTAATAATCCTTTTGGATATGTTTTGTATCTTATGTATGACATGATATGTACRCTTTATATCAGCTCAGGCTGGATTTGCACTGAGTCATAAATTCCTTGATGATCCACATGTTCTTCACTCTAGATGGTTGATGAAGKCAAAACTTCAGCAGTCAAAACAGATGGCCAGCAGTGCAARTAAACAGTTCATACCATAACACAAATGTTAACATCAGATATGTTGCCACTAAGATACTAAATGTGTTACTAAAATTTATATGATGTTAGACTTCTATGATGTCAGATAGCTAAACTTGTGTTAAGGTGCATCTCTAAATGGTGATATTTTTGACTCTCACATGGTGAAGACCAGGAAAGTCAGCAGAACRGCTTCAAAAGGATGAGGAAAGTCGGCCAATACAAACACTGCCTTTGCGTAATTGAGACATCCTGTTTCTGGTTTGTGCCATACAAAAACTGGGTAGGATTAACCTTTCTAAACATAGAYATCATATTTACTTACCTTACTTAMTTTACCTACCTTCAAGGAGAGTAAAGTATTTTCAATATGCAGTTCATTTGAAAAGATGTACAGATCTGCTTTAGTGTAAGRTAAACTGACTGTTTGGACTTGAATCAGTTACTTAAAGATCTCTGTCTGATGCTGTTAGAGATGGCCTGCATTATTCTGCATAGCTGCCAGCAGAATAAGGTTCTCCAGTTTATCYTACGTTATAAAAGCCACGCTATGCTTTTGATCCCATAATACTTCTCCAATGGCACTAAGCACTTAACATGTGGGTAYGTGAACTGAGACGGAATTCTCCATTGACGGCAATTAGAAACTGGAAACAGCATGCAATTGTTTAATYGTAGACCCTTAGTGCCATCTATATCCACAGGGAGATCCAGAGCTTTTATGGAGACCACTCATCTCATGAATGTCAGATGTTTCTGAAATATCTACACCGGGCTGGCAGATGTGATGTAGAACTTYGTGAAGACCTACAGCTACAGCTGTAGCCACAGCCTCCTACAACTGGAGGYGTGGCAGGACAACCTCCTGTGACTGAATAACAACCCTCTATMATGGAAGAAGGTTTGGGAGAGCTGGGCACAGTGACATGCTCATGAAGCTCAGTGAAGAATATAGTAAGTGATGACAGCTGTTGTAAAGAAAGTTGAGCTTACTCAATACTAAGGGGAAWGGAGGGGTGGCCTTAGTTTAAGACAAATGACTCCATTAGTTGAGTGGACCAACTGGTTATGTAAACGCCCTTCCCTGAGWTAATCCAAAAGTGTAAATGTCTTCCTGAGCCAGCCAGACCAGCATGGAGGAACTGTATACATGGCTCAGTCCAACCTAAAGTATGAAAAATGAACAACCAATAAAATGAACTTTGAAGAGAGCAATGGGCTTGAGCTGGCTTCAACCTGCATATTCCTTCCCAGTGACTGGGGACACACAGCATTGTGACAGTTAGCATACAGAGACTGGTAAATGGGAATCATGTTTGTATTGTGATTCAACTGTATATTGCAACTGCTATATTGTTTTGTGTTGTGATTTCAGTAYATTTCTTATCAACCTGTTAAATCAAAATCCCATGTAATGTCAAGCACCTTTGAATTTGGTATTAAAACATTAAACCTTTCTTGTCTGGAATATCTAAAAGAACCTGGTCAGCGTGTTTTGGGTTCTGGTACCTCAACACCTAACATGACAATAAATTCTGATACTGAAGCAAGTGAAACCTGCTCTGTAGAGAGACAATACCCCAATTTTGGTATCTAAATATAGGTATCTGCATGTAGGCAAGACATTTAAACTGCTAACATTATCAAGAGCATTCTGCCAATATAGTCATCAAAGCTTGGAGAGGAATTCAGCTGAACCCCAAGCAGGCTGATCAGCTGAATCATCTTCCAACTTCATTCCTCAAGTCAACAGTACTTGTTTCCTATCCCCCAGCAATGATTAAGCTTGTTATAACATAAGCATATAAAACACACCAAGACCGCTCCCTCAGAGTGCCCGTTGCTTTCGTTTGACAACAAAAGGAGCGCAGCAGGCACATAGSGGAGGGAATCGCCTCACATTGATTTAGCTTTTTAAGAGAGTTAATATGAGTGAGGGGAAGTTGCTGTAGTTTTCCTTTGCAGTGAGAGAATATGGAGACACAGAAACCTCCAAAGAATGATTCTTTTCATTCTTAGGTAGGTATTCAGTAAGCTAAGATKAATCACAATTTAAAAGCAGCTCTTTCTTCATTTTCTAGGCAGTAAATGTATCTGCCATTAAGATTAGGGTAAGTAGCTCAAAATGCAATAGCTAGTTTAGATGTTGTACCCAGTCTGGCAAGGATGGAGTTAATTTTCTTCATCGGTTGGAGGATGCTGGAGAAGTTGGGAGGGTACACAAGCCGCACATCTGATCTGATCTGACCAGAAGGATCTTCCATGCCATACAATGGCATGCTCTGCAATAAAAATGGAGAGGAGGGTTTTTCAGGGGAAGGTACCCATTGTTCAGCGACTGGCTGGGCATTGGTATACTTGTGGGAGATTGTGAGTGATCGCCTTTGCACCACATTTTGTGGTTTTGTTGTTGCTGCTGTACTTTTTTCTTTATCCTTCCTCTTTCCTTCCCTTATTAAACTATCCTTATCTCGACAAGTTTTCTTGCTCTTGCTCCTTTTATTCTCTCCCCCATTCTGCTGTGGGTTGGGGGGAGAAAGCAAGCGGCGATGTGGTGCTTAGCTGCTGGCCAGGATCAACCCACAGCAGATGTCTAATGGAATTGGAGGCAAATTCTATTACTGGCTTTTAATAAATTAAAAAAAAAATAGCTAGTCTGATTAGATTTTTCTTTCCCAGAAATTTGTCCTTTAGTTTAAATGTAAATTTGAGGTTTCAGATAATCTTGATTTTCTTGCCTAGGATGCTGAGCAAAATTATAATGTTSTCTTCTTCCCCACTACTTAAGGAGTTTCATTCACGCTTCAAATCCAATAGAATACAGGTATTATATTAGTATGCATGTTGTGTGCATAAGTGAACATTGTAGCAATTTTTCTCTGCTCCTAAAAATAAACAATGTCGTTGCTGAATATATCAAATTATCCTCTCCTCTCCTCCTATATTTAGTCATGATCAATAATCTTCAGATACGAAAAAGATACTTGCAAACAGAAAAGAAATCACAGTAAGACAGGAATTCCCAAACTTGAATTCTATTCCAGAAGATTCAAGTTAKGCAGTGAAAATTGGGAGCATATTGTAGGACCAGAAGAGATTCTGCAGAGAGGTTTAAAATCTCCCTAATTTGCACAGGACTGCAAATTAAGTCCTGGCATCAGTGACAATTGCGTGGGTTGTTCAGCCATGCCAAATGGAGACAAGAAAAAACACGCATCCTGTCACTGGATCCCAGGGAGAAGAGATCAGCACCTCCTTCTCCACTTCCCCTTCTCAGGAAGCTGTAGAGAGCAATGAGGTCACCCCTCAGCCTCCTTTTCTCTAAACTAGACAAACCCGGAGTCCTCAGCCATTCCTCATAGGACATGCCTTCCAGCCCTTTCACCGTCTTTGTTGCCCTCCTCTGGATGCCTTCAAGGACCTTCACATCCTTCTTAAATTGTGGAGCCCAGAACTGCACAGTACTCAAGGTGAGGCCGCAACAATGCTAAATAGAGCAGGATGATCACCTCATAGGAATGATCTCTTTTCCCTGGTATCCAGYGTGGGACTGGTTCAAAGTTGYGTCAGCGGAGGTTCAGACTTGACATTAGGAAACATTTCTTTACAGACAGGGTGGTCAAACACTGGAACAGACTTCCTAKAGAGGTGGTYGATGCCCCAAGCCTGTCAGTGTTTAAGAGGCATYTGGACAATGCCCTTAATAATATGCTTTAACTTTTGGTCAGCCCTGAAGTGGTCAGGCAGTTGGACTAGATAATCATTGTAGGTCCCTTCCAACTGAAATATTCTATTATTCTATTCTATTCTATTCTATTCTATTCTATAKTATAGTATACATATTGTATGTTGGCTTTTTTGCTGTGAGGGTGCATTGCTGGCTCATGGTCAGCTTGTTTTTGCCCAGGACTCCCAGGTCCTTCCCTGCAGAGCTGCTTTCCAATTGGTCAACCCTCAGCACATACTGTACCCAATTGTTGTACCCAGACCTCTTCTCATTACATACACACACCAACACACATGCACGCACACACGCGGACAAATGGATACCTGGTCCAGGACTATGGTTTCCCTAGTAGCAGGCTCTCAGACTCTGTCTCTCCAATATTTAGCCTCAAGGCCTATGGTATATCTGGTGGTTCCCAGACATGTTCTCCTATTTCCTGGCTACTCCAGCTTGAACTTCACTAGTGTCAAACACCTCAAAACAGAAAYCACTCTCATTCAAGAAAACAATTAGGAATAAATCTAAATAAAAAGATAGGAGGGACTGGTGATTAGGCTCAGGACTTGGCCAGACAAGCATACTAACCAGTGATCTCTTTACACTCCACTGGCCCCTCTATCCCCTATTCTTTCTATTTTCCCATGCTCCTCCCCAATTCGCCTTGGTCTCTCTCTTTCCCTGGCTTTGGTCCTTCCCTTAAACATCACAAAATCTCCTTAAAACATCCCATGATAAGTCTTCCACAATCCCAAAGTGCTCTTCCTCCTGATCCCATGGTCCTACACCATCTTCAGTCTGCATGGAGTTTGGGGGAAGTTTCTGTGGTTGACTCAGCTTGATGGATTTCACACCAGGGGCAACAGACTAATCATACCCCTTGGATAACTCTAGGAGTAGTCAGTTCAGTGTGGTCTCTGTTCACTGATTAAGTTACTAGGGTTCCTCTGTCTATCGTTGTTCCCCTGATCTTTAACTGGCCTTTGTGTTTATGGTGAGTAGCCTTTAACCACATAAATCTAGCACATTACACCTGTTTTGTAACTGCAGCTCTGCAGGCAAAGGAACTTTAATTCTATTGCCAGAAGTCACAAGTTTCTAGCCTCTTCCATTGTGGGAGTCTCCTTTAYGGCTCAAACTGGTCTCTAGCTGTCCCTCCTTCACTATATGATAGGGCTCAGGCTCTTGGTTCTTCAGGGTCTGAGAAAGTCCTTGTTGCTCTTCTGTTCCTCCTGCCTGACAGTGCAGTCTGTTCACCTCTTTCCACAGCTCCTTCATCTTATTACTCAGCACATCAGCTGAAACACWCATCCTCCACGTAAAGCTATCACCATTCCCAGCCTCAGGGAGAGACACCAGGCGGTCCTTGTAGCCGGAGACTTGGACGCTTCTCCCTCAGGAATTCTGTGTGGGTAAAGGCTTCTGTCGAGTCAAGGACAGTTGGTTCAGATGTTGCCAGAAATGGTGTCACTTTCTCTAATCTGTTTATTCATACGCTCTGAACCCTGTACTGGTTAATACTTAGCCCAGAGGAATCCCAGCAGAGACAGAGATGGCTTCCTTTCTTGCTATACGTGCTCGCCATGTAGGTATGATTCCATAAGACAGTCCAATGTCTGCTAAGCTAATGCCAAAATCAAAGTACACTGCCAAAATCATCAGAGGGATGTTTCTTACCTTGTGATTAATGCCCATGGTGTATTTTCTTTCTGATTGCAGACAAGTTCCACCATCATATACATCTATGTAATAATGCAACTTTTGATTAATCAAAAGAAGTTCTCAAATATGAATCTTCCTACAGATGTATGTATTGGACAGGAGAAAAGAGTTGCATTCAAACCAAAATAAACCAGCCAATAATACAAACTGAAACTTTGTTTAACTGAGAATCAGTTCATAAGCATTATTTTGGGAGCAATCTTTACCTKGTARAGCTGCTTCTATAGTTTGTAATGTCACTGCACATAACAAAGATCTTTGATGTTCCAAGCCCCCATCACCTCTTACTGGATCTGCCATGACGTGAAACACACCACCACAAAGTAACTTAAAGATTATYAAGGAGTTTTAAAAATCAAAAGCTTCATAAGATACTGAAAATAATGAGATGTTTGCTCACGGTTCTCCACATGCAGATAGGCATGCAGAAAGATGTGTCATAAGAAAGTGAAGGAGTTCGGTGCCATGAATATTGTTGGAGGACTTGCCTGGGTGAAAAGARCAAGGCCTTCAGTGGTGTTTCCAATATRGACTAGTGGAGTCCTTCATTTACTRATCTAAAAACGTACATGCTCTGAGATTTTCACTGGGAAAAATCTTTGTTGTTCCACTTCAGAGGAATCCCAGGACTTATTTAGCCTGCATGCAGCTTAGATATTTCTGGAACAGAATAGGAAGTTGTCACGACCCAGCCTGATCGGACCAGGGGGTYGTAAAGGTTTCGAAATTCCCTCGGGTAAATTAAGGTGAAACGACACCAAAGGATCGGTTTAAGTATTTTTATCTAAGGCAGAAGCAAGCTGAACTGGGAAAGCGTTACAATAAAAACCCAAACTTCAAAAGCGTAGTGATAGGCAATGTGGGTTCCATAAAAGTGTTTAGAAGAAGAAAAGGAAAGAAAGGGAAAGAGAGAGAGGGAGAGAGAGATAGAGAGATATCACCACCCTCGGATCCCACGATGACGACGATGACGGGTGCAGCAATCCTCCAGTGGCGGGCGCGCGGCGGCTCCTTGGGCTGGTGTTCTTTTATAGTTGTCCCCTACCCCTTGGTTGCATCAGCCACGCAGTTTCTAGAATTTTATCGCGCAGGCGCTGTTGTAGTGAGGGGTGGTCGCAAGGGGTCTCTCGGTGGTCTTCAGGTGGTCGTGAGCCCCTTCCTCAGATAAACTCTGTATGAGTTTTTGCTGTATAATGGTGAGATGTCCAGTTTGGGCAGAACAGGGAGCTGCGCACCSTCCGGCACGCCCTGCCTGTCCTGTTATCCACCCTGCCTCTCCTGTTAACCCACCCTGCCTCTCCTGTTATCCRGCTCCTCATTTGCACCTTATCACTGCTATGCAGGACCCATTTACAGCAATGTTTGAGGCATCAACTTCACATTAACTCTTTCAGTCTCTCACAGAAGTTGTGCTGGTTTCRGCTGRGATAGAATTAATTTTCTTCCTAGTAGTTGGTCTAGTGCTATGTTTTGGATTTAGTATGAGAATAATGTTGATAAGACACCGATGTTTTAGTTGTTCCTAAGTAGTATTTACAGTAGTCAAGGATTTTTCAGCTTCCCATGCTCTGCCAGGTACACAAGAAGCTGAGAGGGAGCATACTCAGGACAGCTAACCCAACTGGCCTATGGGGTATTCCACACTATATGACATCATGCTCAGCATATAAGGCTGTGGGAAGAAGAAGGAAGGGGGGGACATTTGGAGTGATGGCACTTGTCTTCCCAAGTAACCGTTACGCGTGATGGAGCCCTGCTTTCCTGGGGATGGCTCAACACCTGCCTGCCCATGGGAAGTAGTGAATGAATTCCTTGTTTTGCTTTGCTTGCGTGCGCGGCTTTTGCTTTCCCTATTAAACGGTCTTTATCTCAACCCAGGAGTTTTCACATTTTTACCCTTCTGATTCTCTCCCCCATCCCACCGCAGGGGGAGTGAGTGAGCGGCTGTGTGGTGCTTAGTTGCTGGCTGGGGTTAAACCACTACAGAAGTGAAAGGTAGAAAGATTCAGACTGACACTGTAGTCACTTTCAGTAGCCCTTCTAAACTGTACTTCTGAAATCATRGAGACCTATGTATTTTGGATCCCTTTGTAGCTGCTTGTGCAAACTCATACTTTTTACAATGTCTTAATTAAAGAACCTGGATATCAGGTCAGAGCATGGTACTATGGATGATATCAAACCGAGGAGAGTGTTGATAGGCTGGAAAGCAGAGCTGCTATTTGTGAGGACCTCAACAGGATTGTTGCAGGTTACAAAATGATTAAAACTAGGATGCTGCTACACTTTACAGTCCCCTGTAAAGTCCCAGGCCAGGGCTGGGTTAAAAACCAGTCGTAGTTCAATGATCATATAGGATTACTTAATGATAGAAGCGAATGTTCTTAGAATTGAATAATTGTGTTTGGATTTTGGGTTTTGGGTCATGATTATAGTTGTTGGGCAGTAGTGGGTGTTCGCTACTTACAAAACAAAGACTGGTCCCCGATGTTCCTGATAAGAACTAAGAACTTGCAGGACTGATGCTTTGTTAGTTATTGGAAAGATTGATGAGCTATTGTGGAAAACAACTGATGCCTTAAGAAACCAGTTGAAACGAACCCTTTGGTTCGGATAAAAGTCAAGGAATAACTGAGTCTGCGCAAGAGCAAAAGGTTACCAGCGGTGACGAAGAGGAACCACTAACCTTCATCTCCACGACCCCCCCGACGACCACTACCAAGAAACAACGCGCAGGCGCAAGTGGGAGGAGAGCTCATTTTAATGTGAAGCGGGGACAAGCTATGCATATGCATAAGTGTGTGATGCAATGTCATGTATATGCAAGATTTTACTGTATAAGTTTGTGATGAAAGTTGCAGCAAACTGAACACGCTGTGGTGGAGCGATCCCCCGTGTTCCCAGYGCTGCCAATAAAGAATGCCTGGCTTTTAACACTACATTGGTGTTACGAGGTTTATTCCCGATTTTGGTGACAGGATGGAGAAATGGGTTGCCAGGAACCACATGGATTTCATTAAGATCGATCAGCCTCAGTGTCCAAGTGTGACACCCATTAAAAAGAGTCATCAGGAGCAGCTCTCCAGATCACCTTTCAGACTAAGAGGGGTCACTGCCTAGCAGTATGGGACACATCGAGTTCAGCTATGGGACCAAGGGAGTCCTGGTGGGCTCTGGGTGTGMGAATATCAGTRTGTCTATAGGGGCAAGAGCATGGGGAGGTCAGCTGTGGGACCAGAGGAGTCCTAGCCAGCTGCATGTGTGTGTTTGTGACGGTCTGTAACAGCAACTGGAGTAGGACTGCTGTCTCAGGGGCTTGTACGTCTGGATGCCAGCAACTGGGGAGACAGTGAACCARGGCCAGCTACTGGGCAGATTGAGCATCTGAACCTGACTGCTGGAGGGATACACCTTGTACACGTGTGTAACACACACACATAYATATTCTCACTGGTGGGCCTCCRTTTTTCTCAGCCAGAGAGGGGAGCAGGATGAGGCCATTGGTGCTATGTTTGTGTGGGTGCTCTGAGTGTCTGTGATCTGTGTGGCCAGCCCTGTATATATGTATGCATGTATGTATCTACATACGTGGTGTATATGTGTGCTCTGTGTGCATGCRCCTGCTGGGAACCCAACTTCAGCCTTGGGGACATGGAGGGGCAATAGCCTTGTCCCTCTCAGCCTGTTAAATCCAGCATGATATATTTTTCTCTGACAYCCAAAATATTGGAACTTGTGCCTAGAGAGGCACATATCCTTAGAGATATTAAAAACTTTACTGAACAGGTCCCTGGGCAACCTGACCTAGTTCGCCCTGCGAGTGAGTAGGAGTTCAACCAGACAACCTCCAGAAATGCCTTCCAACCTAAATTATTGTATTATTCTAAAATTAACATGWTTGGGATCAACCAGAGATACTCTATTCCCAGTATCCCCTTTGSGGTTCATGATAACCTTTGCTCTCTAATATATAGGACATCTACTGTGACATATTTCTAGCAGGCTCTTTTACAGTTTGCTATGGAAATTGTCCTCTTATCAACCCCATTATTAAYGACTGGTCTCCAGTTTGGAGTGGGTGAGGACAGGGGAAAGATTTTCTTCAAAATCCTTTTTCTAGAGACTCTGTTGCAGCTAAAAGTAGCACTGGATGTCAGGAAATTAAAAGCAGCTCTTATAATCCTTCTCTGATAAGCTACTTGCTCATGACTGCTAATACTGAGCTGAAATCATCCAGGGCACAGCCCAAATTCTGGCATATGGTGCCTSGGTGTGGAGGGARGTTTAGGAAATTTTAGGACACATTAGTTCTAGAGAGCTTGGAAGTAGATATCTAATTTAAGAGTGTAAAAGACTTTAGTTTTAGAGATGTGATTCTTTGGTAYGCCAGTTGGTCTCAAAGCTAGAAAATGGTATTTGGTACATTTTGTTTGTTAGAATAGACTGCTTAACATGTTGACACACTGGTGCATCACCACTGAAAAAAACCCAGAGTAATTCTTTCTRCTCTGGAGAAGCGGGGTTCCCAAGAGGTCCTGTTTTCCAATTGCAAGCACTCCTCAGTTGTTTCAGATATCTTGAGGCATCTAAATGCCTACAGGCAATCCTGTAGGTACCTGAATCACACTTGTATATCATTCACGGCATCCAATGTGGGGTGAGTCCTACCTAGTGATATTCTTACTTCTGCAACCCAGTGTCCCATCATGAACAGCTGCTCAGATTTTGGTATATGTACTGTCTTGGGAAAATCGCCCTTTAAAAAAATCAGGTCCTTTGACAAAAGAAACTTAATACTGTTTTTCACCATTGTTTGAGAGTGTAGCACCAGAAAGCAGAGCTGTTTCTGATTTGTACAGGGATGAGCAATAGCTARCTTGTGTCTTACCATGATCCTTTCTCACGCACACATAGTGTGCCTAATGGTCTTACTTCTGATACATACTGTACTGAGTGAAAGGAAAATTGGTTGTCTTTGTTTGTGAGAAAGTATATGGAGATCATGAGTCCAAAATGGTCCTCTGTTCCTGGGGCACAGATGGTATGAAT
>JASVER010000375.1:6019-42961 GCA_030449065.1 Oceanodroma leucorhoa
GCCGGGGCTGGCAGGAGGGGTGCAGTGGGGTGGGGCTCGGCTCGGCTCGGCTCGGCCCTTGCTTAGGCTCGCCTCGTTTCGGCTGAGCTTGGCTCTCGGCTCGGTTGGTCTGGGCTCGGCTCGGCACGGCTCGGTTCGGCTCGCCCCAAGCAGGGCGGTGAGGGCAGAGGCGAGGGCAGGGGGGGGCAGGGGAGGGGAGGGCAGAGGGGTCCGACCCGGACGGGGACGCAGCTGCGGAGCGCTCCCCTCCTGCGGTGCCGCGAGGTCCCGGCCCTGGTGCCCCGGCCGACCTGTGGCAGCCGCTCCGTGTCCYTCGGGTCCCCGTTGTCCTGGCAGGGTGCGCGGGTGCCCTGGAAGGGCATCGGGAGAGCCCCAGCGCTGGGCTGGGGCCGGCTCTGTCCTGGCGGCGACCCCCCTATGGCGGGGCAGCCCGGCGGGGGGGCACGGGAGGACCCCCTCTCGCCTGCCCCGGGGCACTGTGACTTGCTGCCCTCACAGGGGGGGACAGCGCCGTCACGCACAAAGAATTGCGGAGCTGCCCCGGAGGAGGGGGTCGCACCCCCCCAGGCGCTGGGGGACCGCATCGCATCCCCCTCGGCCACCCTCCCCCAGGCAGGAGAAACCCAGCGCCCTCCTGCTGCCTCCTGGGCCGGGGGCCRGACCCAAAGGGCTCCCCGGCCAGTGGGGGGTCGAGACCGCAGACGCAGACGGGGGTCCCTTGCATCCCCTGACACACACGGCCATGGGGGCTTCCTCCTCTGAACCTCTCTGCTCTATTACAGATTGCCACCACTGCCACAAAACCCCCACTAGCAAGTATGCCCGGGATTAAAAAAGCCAATGTGTGTGTGTGTATATCTGTCTCTCTCTCTCAAGCTAGTACAAATAATTATCAACAACCGATAACAGCAACAATCAATCACAGGAGCACCAAGTATCTGTATAGTATTACAGGTTAATACAAACTTATCCCTAATCAAGTAAACATATCAACGATAGAACAGCAGAYACACTTAGGATAGGTTACTTCTATGTCTACATATGGTTCCCAGTGCATGAGAGAGATCCCAGAAGGGGACCCAACCATCCCAGGGTGGGGGGACGAACTGAACCGCCCCCAGCAGTGGGCTCTGAGGCAGACCAAGAAAGGAACAGAGTCTCGTGTCTTACTCCACTCTGGGTGAAAATTAAGTCATTTTYATACCTTAGAGACCTAAGAGGGCGTAGGACACCACCGCTTCAAGCGGCCAATAGATGCTGGTAATTTCTGTGTTTCACCTGGGACAGCCAACGGACGATGATGTTTTCTGTTCTCTCAGACCAATTTTTATTTTCCAGACTCTTTTCCTGTTCTTGCAGTGAGAATGGCCAATGGCAGTTACTGATCCTTACTTTYTCAGGGTGTCTTCCTCTTTTTTCCACACTATTTTTCATATTTTCAGACGATAAGTTGCTGTTACAGTCCCTAGTTTTGCGCTTATCAATGCTACCTCAAGATGTCTCCAGTTTCTCACTACTGTTACCGAAATGGATTTGCTCGCATTTTCTTCTCTTCTAGTTTGTGTGCGGGCACCGTAGAGAAGGCAGCAGAAGTGCACAATAGTTAAAACGCCTTTTTATTGCCGACAATAAAAGTGCCTCTCGGCTGAGTGCGCAAGAAGGGCCCCGTATTACAACTCTTAATTCCTTACATACAATCTGAAGACTACTCACATATTCCTTTTTACCATTTACCCAAGCTATTGGCTTTGGCCGTGATACTGTCCGTTGCCCTTCACTTCTGAGCATCTGTACAGGTGACCCCCCCCTGTGCAAGCAGACTTAATGCATATTTCATAGCTGAACTTGCAAGATTTTGTTGCAACTTTGCTGCTTTCAGCCATTTTGGTCTGGTTTCTTTAACAGCAGACCTATGGAGAGGCGAGGTCGCTGTCGGTCAAGTTCAAGGGCACATGTCTTGGAAGCCGTCTTTACATTGGAGCTTTTTCTTAGGTAACATTCCCTCCTTTTGTGCATACCTATACACCTTAAATTGGAGCTGAATAGCATTTGTATCCACAAATTTGAGCAAGGCAGGTTGGGCATACTTGAGTAAACCAGCAGACTGTAATCCCCAAAMTAAGTAAAACTCCTAATATCTTTAATATCAAACAGATAAATTGTTTCAATATTGGGACAGTAGAAGGAAATAGATTTGACATCCAGTGCCACCTTTCTCTTCCTTTCAGGTCCTGTCTTACATTTTGTACTAAAGCTTTGAAGTTTTTCAATTGGACTTCTGTAGGTTTACTGTTACCTGTAGGATTGAAACAACCAAGTCCTTCAAAATCTTCACAGCTATGGTTGGCCCTAAGTAACAAGTAATCTGGCTGCTCTATTTTGTAAGATTGCTTCCCTGGTCGATTCTTATTCCTCCTGTAGCAATGCGATCAAGTGGAGGTGGCACTCAGAGTTTTTGCTGGCGCACAGGCCACCTTTGTCAGTGAGCGACTGGCACCCAGTGCTAGCGCAGGGACTCCCACTCATGAGATGCGTAAGGCCACCGCTTCCGCTTTGCTGAACAGACTCACGTTTGAGTCACATTCCGGTGGTGGAGCCTGAGGTAGGCTCCCTCTGCTTCTTTTTGTGTCGTATTTGGCTGAGGTATTTCTTGTTAGTAGGGAGACTGCGAGTCTTCCAAGTGTGCACAGACCTCCGGTTGCATTTTTGGGTACATAATTACAGGCCTGAAGTCCACACAAGAGAAACCATCCTTTTGGGAGAGAGATATCAGTGAAATAATAGGAAACCTTTGTTGTTGTGTTACAGATTAAATCACTGTTGTTCAAGTGCACTAATGGTGCAGTAGCATCAACCATATACATGCAAGATGTGRCTGGAGTAACACTGAGAAGTTGGAATCGCAGAGCATGTTGATTTGTCCCTGCAGCCAGTGTTGAGACTTTCCCTATACTGGGAAGCTGACTATAGGTTAGGTTCACCTCAAAGCTGGGCAAGTTTGAGTCGTTACGTATGAGTGACCGAGGTGTGCTCACGCTTACAAAATGCGTAGTTGCAACTTTTGTGATGCCCGACCCGTTCTATACACAGAATTTGTCTGCATTATTTAAGGCAGTCTGCTAATAATAGGCACCGGTTCAAACTTGGAGTTACGTGCTGCAGTGGAATTTCTCTGATTCAGTTCAACAGCACTAAAAGGAGGATCATGGCCAGGAGTTTGGTGTGGCTTTCACTTGAGAGTGGTGGGTCCCTGCGTCTTTACCTGCAACTTTGAGAGCAGAATAAGCACATAACAGTACTTGCACAGGACCCTCCCACTTGGGTTGTAATCTTTAGTCTTATGGACCTTTGTCATGACACAATCTCCGGGTTAATATGGATGCAAATGCTTTCCTAAAGGTAAAGTTTGTATAATTACAGCTTCATACCGTTCCTTTTTAAAACTATCATCTTGTAGCTATAAGACATATTGGGTCTGTCCTGGTTCCAGCTGGGACAGAGTTAACTCTCTTCCCAGTAGCTGGAGGGGGTGCTGTGTTTCGGGTTTGGTAATGAAAGGAATGTTGATGGCCCATTGATGCTTTGGTTGTTGCTGGGTGGTGCTTTCACCGAGGACTTTTCAGCCTCCCATGCTTTGCCAGGTGCAGGGGCAGCTGGGGGGGGGCATAGCTGGGGCAGTTGACCCAGCTGGCCAATGGGGTATTCTATACCATGTGACATCATGCTCAGTATAAAACTGGGGGGGGAGGGGGCTCTGGAGTTCATCACGCGCAGTTCATTCAGAACACATGGGGGGTGAGCAGTTGCATTGTGCATTGACTGCTTTGTATATTCTGTTATTGCTGTTATCATTGTTATTGTGACTGTTCTACTTTGGCTTATTTCCATTATTAAACTGTTTTTATCTCAACCCACAGGTTTTCCTTCATGTGCCCTCCCGATTCTCTCCCTCATCCTACCGGAGGATGGGGGTGAGCGAGCGGCTGCGTGGTGTTTGGTTGCCGCCTGGGATTAAACTACGACAGGGTCATTGCTTCATCCCCTGCCAGAAGGCTTGTGTATGCTGGAAAAAAGGTTCCTGGAATTCTATCTGGTCTTCCAAATAGAGTCTCAAAAGGAGTTAATTCATGACCTGAGTTTAGGCATCACCTTAATTCCCGTAGTGCTAATGGTAAAGCTTCTGTCCATTTTAATTGAGTTTCTCGACAAATCTTTGCCAGTTTATTTAGAGTACAGTTCATTCTCTCTACCTGTCCTGAGGATTGGGGGTGGTAAGGTATGCAGTCTTTGTCAAATTCCTAAAGCTTTATACAGGTTTTATATTATTTCAGCTGTAAAACATAATCCTTTATCAAAGTCTGTTTCTTCAGGCACTCCAAAATGTGGTATGRTATCTTTCACTAAAGCTTTAACCACCATTTCAGCAGTTGCTTTTTGGGTAGGGAATGCCTCTACCCAACAGGATAATTGATCCATTATAACTGTTACTGTAAGCCGGCAGAATAAGAACTCTCTAAGACTTGTTTTGGAGCTTTAGAAAGCAGGCATCCTTTATTGTGGCGCCGGGCGCACAGGGGACCACTCCACCTAGTGCGCACGCTGGGTTGCTTAACTACAAGAATTATATACAATCAAGGTATACATATTCATTACATTTTTGGGAATAATTAACGTATGTAAATGTCTTTGACGCATGCACTTTTATATCTATAGGTGGTCTTCTAAGGTCCTCTGGTGGTCATCCATAATCTTCCCCACAGTGTCCTTTAGTTGAACTCAGTCTTTATGCATGCTCCGTTTAGCCCTTGGCTTGGTTTTGCACCCCCTTGCTTGCAGAAACTACCTTACTCCAACGTATATCTTCCTTACCTATTCTACTCAAGGCACAAAGCTAGCCTCCCTATCTATCCCACAAGGTTTCAAGGCCTTTTTATCCACTGAATGTCCGGTTTATTTATTCACAAAGCATTCCTAACCCATCTGCATTATTTCAATCATATGTCTCTTCAATACTCCTTTGTATTCGGTGTCAATCCCTCCTTTTCTTTTGAGGATTTGTAGCTAACAAGCTTACAATCCTCATTCTAGTATACAACTAAGTTATCTTTTGTATTATATGCCAAACCTCAATATACAGTATAATTATAAGCAATAGACATATTAATGTTAAAGTTAGTAGGATTACAATTGGGTAAAGCAGACAATTAAACATTCCCGTTGCTGTTGTGACCATCCAAGAAGAGTTTCCCACCATTGATGTTCTCCATCCTTCTTCATTCTTTCCAAGACACGATGTATCTCTTCCGTATCATGATGAACGGTGATCCGAGTTTTGTGTCCATTGTTTCGAACACATTCTAGCAGTTGGCACAGGTCATCGTGTTGTAGTAGTTTCTACTACATGAACTCAATGTAAGGTTCATTCCGATGGGAGTAGGCAGTAATTCTTGATTCAATGTATACTTAGATAAGACGTAACAGGAGCATTAGCTTCATCTTCATCCCAGCTCCATTCGTTTTCTAARTATATTTCATTTCCATGCATGACCACGGTGGAGAGATTTAAATTTCCCTTATGAGTGCATTCCCATACTTCCACTGTATTTAATATGAGCTTGAGACCATGGCCATTCTGGGATTCTTTGACCATAGGTTGAAAGGAATGGTACTATCAAAGTTTGGAATAGTAGTATGAGCACAACATTCTTGTCTGCCATCCTGTGGGGTACAAACTTCCATTAATCCCTCCTGATTTTAACTGGATATTCTTTTAACTACTAATCGAAGAGGTGATTTTGATTCTGCTTTCCCTTTAGCAGGAGCTTTCTTAATTCGAGAATAGTGAACCCAGGGTCCTTTTCCGTCTACCTTTAACAGCTGTATATGTTGTTAGTAGAACTTGGAATGGTCCCTTCCATTTTTCTTGCAGTGGTTCAGAAGTCCAGGATTTGATGTATACCCAATTTCCGGGCTGGAATGGATGCGCTGGGGAATCAAGACTTAGAGATCTATTTAAGACTACATATTTATTCAAGTGTTGTAAAACTTTCCAAAGGGCAATTAAGTAGTTTCTTATATCACCTTCCCCTTGTATTCGCATTTCTCCCGGCAGCCTGGGTGTCTGACATGGTCGTCCGTACATCAACTGATACGGGCTGAGACATTGTCTACCTCGTGGTTTGATTCTAATTCTTAACAAGGCCAAAGGTAAAGCCTGCGTCCAATTCATCGAGGTTTCCTGACATAGCTTGCTCAACTGAGTCTTGAGGGTATAATTCATTCTTTCTACTTTACCACTAGACTGACGTCTATAAGAAGTATGTAAATCCCAGCTAATACCTAACAGTCTACTTATTTCATTAATTACCTTGGCTACAAAATGTGGACCTCTATCCAATGACATCTCTAAAGGTATTCCAAATCTTGGAATTATTTCCTTTAGTAGTATTTTTACTACATCCCTTGCCTTATTGCAACATGGAAAAGCCTCAGGCCAACCTGTATATGTATCCACGAGGACCAATAAATACTTTAGCCCTCCTTTTCTCGGCAATTCAGTAAAATCTATTTGCCAATACTCTCCAGGTGCCTGTTCCTCAGCAGTTTTTCCAAATTGAATTTTATTCTGTGTCTTTGGATTGTTCCTACAACATATTTCACATCTTTGTGTGACTGACTTAATAGTTTCCACCATATTTCTGCTAATAACTGACTTCTGCAAATGCTTTAGCAAATTTTCAGTTCACCAGTATACAGCACTGTGTTCTTCCCTCATAAATTAGTCATGAGGATATGAGGTATTACTACTAAACCTATCGGTGTAACCGCGCATCCATCTTCCCGTTTTTCTGCGTGTAGAGTCTCAATTAATTTCAAATCCTGCTTATCATAAATAGGATTTTTCTGARGGGAGATTCTTTTCCCTGGCACTATAGCTAACACTTCCTTCTCTATGCCTTTTTCTGCAGCCCGCTTTGCAGCTACATCAGCCAGCTTATTTCCTTGCTTCTGAGTGGTTCTTCCCGATTGATGAGCTTTAGAATGCATGATGGCTACAGCAGCAGGGGCTTTTATACTTTCTAACAAACTCATAATTTCTTCTCTTCATGTTTCACCTCTGTTCCTTGTGCTGACAATAGCTCTCTCTCTTTCCAGATTGCTTCATGCGCATGCACCACTCCGAAAGCATATTTCGAATCAGTCCAAATATTTACACGTTTGTCCTTACTTAACTGCAAAGCTCGAGTAAGGGCAATTAACTCAGCCTTCTGGGCCGATATTTTGGTGGGCAATGCCTGCGATTTGATTACCGTTTCAACTGTGGTAACTGCATATCCTGATACTCGGCTTTCCTTCTTTCATAAAACTGCTGCCATCTGTGTATAGTTCCCAATCCGGATTCTGCAAGGGAATTTGGGCCTGCTTGAATATATTTCCTCGATGGTCTCCAGGCAGTCATATTCGGGTTTGCCCTCTTCTTGTCAGGTGGTGAGAAACATGGCAGGGTTAACCACGGCACTAGTTTTTAAAATCACATCATCTGGCTCTATTAACACTACTGCTGTATTTTAAAATCCTGCTCAGAGACAGCCAATGTCCACCCTTCTGGTTCAATACTGTAGTCACCATATGTGGGACATAAACAGTTATCTTCTGTCCCATGGTAAGCTTTCGAGCCTCTTGTATTAGCATTACTGTTGCAGCTATTGCTCTTAAACATCCAGGCCATCCCTGGCTTACAGCATCCAATTGCTTTGAAAAATATGCTACTGCTCGTTTATATTCTCCCAAACGCTGTGTTAGAACACCGAGGGCCACAGCTTTCCTTTCATAGGTGAACAGTTCAAAAAGCTTTTCCAGATTAGGCAGCCCCAGAGCTGGGGCTTTCATCAAGGCCCTCTTGACTTAAATATATACATTCCGATTCTCGTTTGTCCACTGGAGGGGGCCTTTTGATAACTTCAATAGCTCATATAAAGGTTTTACCATCAGTCCGTAATTAGCAATCCACAAGCGACACCATCCTACCATTCCTAAAAAGGTTCTTAGTTCATGGACGTTTCGAGGCTGTGGAAGTTGGCAAATAGCTTCTTTCCTCTCATTACTTAACTGTCTCTGTCCTCTCAAAATTTCGAACCCCAAATAGGTTACAGTTTCTTGTGCAATTTGGGCTTTCTCTTTTCACACTCGGTAACCACTGAGTCCAAGAAAATTTAATAAACTGATTGTTAGTTCCAAACACTCCCCTCGAGAGTTCCCGGCTAACAGTATATCATCAACATACTGTAACATTACTCCATTTTTGTTGTCTTGTCTCCATAATTCTAATTCTCTCGCTAGTTGGTTTCCAAAAATCGTTGGACTATTTTTAAATCCTTGTGGTAATACTGTCCAAGTGTACTGAGTCTTTCTTCCCGTTTCAGGGCTTTCCCACTCAAAGGCAAATAATTCCTGACTTCCAGGATCAAGTGGAATGCAGAAAAAGGCATYCTTTAAATCTAAAACTGTAAACCATCCCTGTTCCTCGGTGAGAGCAGTTAACAGCGTATACAGGTTTGCTACCACTGGGTGAATATCCTGAACAATTTGATTTACTGCCCTCAGGTCCTGAACTAACCTATAAGATTTCCCATCAGCTTTCTTAATGGGTAAAATCAGAGTATTATACTTAGATTCACATTCTCTCGATAACCCATATTCCAAAAATTTCTATATAATAGGTAGTAACCCAAGTTTGGCTTCTAACTTTAAGGGATACTATTTTAATCTTACCGGTGCTGATCCTGGTAGAAGGTCTGTCCTTACTGGTTCAGCCCTTTTTGATTTTCCAGGTATTTCTCCTGCCCACACAACAGGAATCACCGCATCCTCAACTTTGGCTGGGATTTTTCTTTCCGCCTGGTCAATTTCCTATAATAACAATATCGAAGCTTGGACAAATTTAGATTCAGGTATTATTACTTCTCCATTTTTGAACTTTATTTTAGCTTCTAATTTTTCTAATAAATCACGACCTATCAAAGGTTTTGGCGCATCTGGCAAATACAAAAACTGATATGTTACCCATTGTTTTCCAATTTTAAATGTTAAGGGTTTAAAGAAGAGTCGCACTTCCGGTTTTCCTGTTGCACCAATAATTCTCACAGTATCATATCCTAACTCATGATTCTTTGTGTTCAAAACCGAGTAAGTGGCTCCTGTATCAATTAAACATTCAATTTCCACCTCATCTTCCCCCAGCCTAGTTTTAACCAGAGGTTCTGCTGGGGAGGATTCCTCCGGTCCCCTTCAATCCCTTGCCTCTACGGCTATCATAGAGGTATTTGATTCCCCAAACTTCTGCAAGGATGGGCACTCTCGTTTCCGGTGCCCTTCTTTCCTACAATAGGCGCACTGCGTTTCCCCTGTTGGGGATCTTGAGAACCCCCTACCGCGTCCTCTTCCTTGGTAACTTCCCCTGAGTCCTCCTTGAATCCCCCCTGCAGACCATAGGTTCCCTCTAGTGCCGCAATCAGTCTAGCATTCCCTCTTTCTTTTTGTTGATCCCTATTTCTATAGACCACCCATGCCATATCTAACAATCTTCCTAGATCCCTGGCATCTGCTCCCTGTAACTTCTGCAGCTTTCTTCGAACAGCCTCAGCAGACTGCCCAATAAACAACGTTGCTAAGTGATTTTTCCCTTCCTCTGATTCAGGATCCAGAGTTGTATACTTCCGAGCAGCTTCCTTCAATTTATTTAGAAAATCAGTAGGAGACTCTTTTCTATCTTGCTTAATCTCATATAATTTTGACCAATTTATCGCTTTTGGTATGGCATTTTTTTATACCAAACAAAACCCACCTCTGATACTGCGTTAATAACAATTTCTGCCCATTATCATTAGGGTCCCAGCCAGGATCTTTGCTGTTTTCCGAATCATTTCCCTCTCTCTACTATCAAATAATACTTGCATAATAGCTTCAATATCCTTCCAGTATGGATCCTGAGTTTTTATCATCATTTCAAAAGCACTAGCCACTCGATCAGAATCCTCCCTATAACTTCTGGCAGTTATTTTCCAGTTGTTCAAGACTGTAATTGAAAAAGGCACTTTTACTACAACCGGACCGTCATTTCCTACTGCCTGTCTCAACGGAGCTTGCAACACAGCTCCCCGTCAATTACGAGTTCTCCCTGCCACTGGCACAGCCTCCGCAGCGTCTCTCTCGGACATCCCCTGATCCGCCTTCTGCCTCAAAGGGTTCAAACCTACGATTCTGCAGTCTTTGCCTTAACCCTGGAGCCAYTAACATTTCTAAATCCTCTTCCTGCTCATTCTGGGTCAACTTCAAACATCTCTGTCCAATGCTACATGCCGAACAACACCTCGTTAACACTTTCCCTTTTTCCTTCTCTCGCTTATCTTCTTCTAACAACGCCAACACCAGAGGATCAGCCGGGGCTAAATTGATTCCACATTTCTTTTGCCACTCAGGATGCTGCCTCAGAGTAAAGAACATATCAGCATACAATACCTCATCCCATTTTCCTTCYCTCCTTAGAAACAGCATTAATTGTAAGAGAGTATTATAATTCAAAGTTCCATTCATTGGCCACTTTTCTCCATCGTCTAGTTTATATAAAGGCCACCATTGATTACAATACTTAATTAGATCATTTCTTTTTGCGGTCCCTCCAGGGGATCCTGCAATTTGTCTGAAATGTGTTAAAATGCAACCCAAAGGTGATTTTCTTAAAATTCCCCCACCCATAGATGATCTGCCACTCATTTCATACACAGGAGATCACACAGACAAACGAACCTTTCACACTACAACAACACAAATGTTCAAACACTATAACAATAGACAATAGCTTTACACAAAAGAATCAAAGGGGACTTGATCCCCTGTGTCATTTTCGGTGGACAGACAAACACAGTTACCGCAGGCCTATTCAACATTTACCTTGAGCGGGGACTCTAACCCCTTTCAAACCGAGCAGGGACTCTAACCCCTTTCAAACCAAACGGGGACTCTAACCCCTTCCAAACGGGGACTCTAACCCCTTCCCGAGTTCTTAACCCAGCCCTGCATAAAATAATTATTAATGGTCAAGTAAATGAAAATTAATTAATTATTATGTTTTTGATTCATAACTTATTACCACGGTATTGATCGAAGATTAAATAAACAAATATGGGGGAGGACGGGACGGGACAGGAGGGGAGACACCAAAAAGACCAAAAAAAACCCACACACATACTCCACCATGAACACCAGGCAGGGAGGCCAGGTCTACCCCCCCGCCCCTGGACGCTGGGACAGCTGCAGCCTGTGCCAGGGCTACCAGGTCTACCCTGAGACCCGATGGAGTGTAATGGAAAAAAAGAGAAACGGAAAAAAGGGGGAAAGGGGAAAAAAAAGGTAGGGCGAGAGCCGGACCCCTCCGTTGTGTGACAAGGGGACACCTGCTCCCGCCCTGCCCCAGTGGCCACACGCCTCCGGGGGAAAGGCGGCACAATCCAGGGTTGTGCCTGCCTGTGGCACAGAGGCCGGGGGCGCGCTGGCCCGCGCCTTCCCCACCGCGGGGCGAAAGGTGGGAGAGAGGCCGCAGTCTGCCCTGGCAGCCCCTTCTCAGCCCCACCAACACTGGACCCCGGCCATTGTTCTCCCACCTAACCTCAACCTACCCCTTACCTCGTCAGAGCCCAGCTCCCAAACAGCCACCCACCACATGGGGCTCCAACACAAAAGTGCACAGAACTGAAGACTGGTGCTGGCCCTCACCTTCCCTTGGCAGCCCCTTCTCAGCCCCACCAACACCGGCCCCCTCTGTTTGTTCTCCCACCTAAACATCAACCTATGCCTTAACATCTCAGAGTCCAGCTGCAAAACCCAGTGTCCAGAACCCAGCACCTCGACATGGCCAGCACCTGGACAGGCCCAGCACCCGGACATGCCCAGCACCCAGCACCCCCAGCACCCAGCAGATGGACAGCCCCAGGACTCCAGAACTGGAGAACCCCAGCACCCAGCACTCCCAGCCCTCTGCACCCCAGACCCAGCCACCCTCAGCATCCTGCACCCCCAGCACGTGGGCACCACGAGCTCATAGAACCTGAGCAGCCCCAGCACACCAAAGCCAGCCACCTACAGTACCCAGCACCCCCATTGCCCAGCACTCAGCTCCTCCTGTGCCCAACACCCAGCATGTGGACATGCCCAGCACCCAGACATGCCCATTACCCAACACTGGAACAGGCACAGCAACCAGCACCCAGCATCCAGCACACAGCACCCGGACATGCCCAGCACCCAGCAACCCCAGCGGCCAGCACCCAGCATCCAGCACCCTGTACCCGAATATGCCCAGCATCTGGTCATGCCAAGGACCTGAACAGGCCTAGCACCCAGCACCCCCACAGTGCCCGGCACCCAGCATCCAGAACCCAGCACCCGGTCATTGCCAGCACCTGGACATGCCCAGGACCCCCAGTGCCCAGCACCCAGCACCCGGACATGTTCAGTACCCGGACATGTCCAACACCCAGGATGCCAATGCCCAGCACCCAGATCTCAGACATGCCCAGCACTGGGACATGCCCAGCACCCTGCAGCTGGACATGACCAGCACCTAGCACCCCTAGCACCCAGCACCCAGCATCCAGCACATGCCCAGCACCCGCACATGCCCAGCAGCCAGCACCAAAACATGCCCAACAACGTGACATGCCCAGCACCCAGGAACTCCCAGGACCCGGAAATGCCCAGCACCCAGCATGCCCAGCACCCAGCATACCCAGCGCCCAACATACGACACCCCCAGTGCCCACCACCCAGGACCTGGACATAACCTGCACGTGGACATGCCCAGCACCCAGCAATACCAGAGCCCAGCACCCAGCACCTGGATATGCCCAGCACACAGCACCCCCAGCACCCAACACCCAGCACCCCCAGTGCCCAGCATCCAGCACCCAGAGATGCCCTGCAAGCAGCACACCCAGCACCTGGAGATGCCCAGCACCCGGACATGCCAGGCAACCAGCATCCCCAGTGCCCAGCACCTGGACATACCCAGCACCCAGCACATGGACATGCCCAGCACCTGGCACACCCAGTGCCCAGCACTCAGCACCCAGGACCTGGTCATGCCCAGCACCCAGCACCCAGGACCTGGTCATGCCCAGCACCCAGCATCCCCAGTATGCAGCACCCAGCACCTGGTACCCAGCACACGGACATGACCAGCACCCAGACGTACCCAGCACCACTCACCCCAAGTGCCCAGCACCGAGCACCCGGACATGCAGAGCAACCCCAGTGCCCAGCATGCAGCATCCAGTACCCATCACCTTGACATGCACAACACCCAGCACCCCTAGCCTCGGTCCCAGAGCCCCGGGTCTGCAGCCCGGGGCCGGCACCGGCTGGGGCTTCACTGGGGAAAACCAGGCGGGGGTGACCCTGACAGCCAGCACACATACCTGGCCCCGGGGTCCAATCTCCTGTCCCTCTGCCCATCGTCACTAGCCCTGGCATGGTCCTGAGCCACCGCTTGACAGCTGCCGGACATGGACCAGTCCTAGGACTCATACCTGCCCCCCAACAGGCCTAAAAAGAGGAAAAACTGCCCAGAATTAAGCTGTACTCAAGTTTTAGCCGGCAGCACATTTTTTGTGGTGCCGTTCCTGGGGAGCGCTCAAGAAGCAGGGCGGCTGCCGGTACCTGCAGGCAGGCGGTGGTGGGTGCGCAGCGGGAGCGAGGGGTGGTTTGTGCAGCTGTAGACAGGGATTTAAATGTGTCCAGCTGGGTACACCTTGGTCCCTTTTTCCTTGGGGGTTGTATTTAGAGCTTAAATAGTACTTTTTTAAAAGCAAACCCATCAAGAAAACAAACAAAAAAACAGCTGGGTGATTCCCTGCCCCCCCAGTTGGGCTTTTTTACCCCGGTGCTGGGCACTGTGCAAGGCGATGATCATCACCAATATTAGGGTGCAGGATTGGGCTCGGGGCAGGGCTTTTGCAGGCAGCACATTTCTTGAGGCTCCTGGTCGTGCAGTTCCTGAGGAGTGCTCAAAAATGGGGCAGTTGCCCCTAATTTGGTGTTTCTGGTCTCTCCCCATCGCTCTGTGTCCAGTTCCCTGCGCCCATTTTTTAATTCCTCCCTCTCTGTCTTTAGCCCATCACTACTTTTTTCTTTCTCCATCTCTTTCTGTCCGGCTCCCTGACCTTACTGTTTTAATCCCGTCCTCTCTGCCCTATAGACTGTGGCTCTTTTCGTCTCTGTCTCTCTGTCCGCCCGGCTGTATAGCCGGGAGCTGTGGTGCTGGGGCATGGGGCTGTCCAGCGGCCATGTTGGTTCCCAGGGCATGCTGGGAGCTGTAGTCCCAGGGCATGCCGGGAGCTGTAGTCCTGGGGCAGGGGGCTGCCGGGCGGCCATGTTTGTTCCCGGGGCATGCCGGGAGCTGTCGTTTCCCCACACTCAGCTTCCCCGCCGCCATGTTGGTGTCGGGGGGCGCAGCCTCTGCTCCGGCTGCGGCTCGGCTGAGGTGAGGGCTGGGGCCGCCGCGGGGGTGGTGGGGGAGAGCTCCAAACAGCCCGGCGCGATGGGGTCCCGGTTAGCTGGAGCCGGGTGGGCCGGGGCAGCCGTGGGGGTGATCCGAGAGCTGCGGAGGAGAAGGAGGCGGAGACGGACCCCCTCTGGCTCAGGCAGCGGGCAGCCCGACTCCCAGAGCCCCCCTGAGCCGCCCCGGCGTTTTTAGTTAGTGGAGGAATAGGAGTAGTGTGTTTTTCTGTTAACTCTGCCAGGGCTTTCCTTACAAGTGCCCTGTTCAGGGACTGGGAATATTCAGCTGCCTTGGAAAATCGCCAGGCAGATGGTTATTGTTCAAGCCTTGTTTCCCTGGCTGGAAAACGCTTCCTTTTTAAATACGTGCTTGCAGTGGCAAGAGCCAGGCAGTCGGGATTGTTTCCCGTAGGGAGCAGCCTGATGAATCCAGCGGCAGAGCTGAACGCTTCTCCCCGCCAGTGCTCGGCCGGTGGCCCCGCAGGTGCGGGCAGCCCGCGCGGGAGCTCGCGGTCCTTGCTGTGCCGCTGCTTTGGGAACTGCCTCGGGGTAGGAGAGGGCAAGTGGTCTGGCTTCCCGGCTGGAGTCTGGCAAGTTCATTGGGTGAGGTACGGACCGTAACTTGTAATGCGAACCTGGCATCCTTCAGGAGTGAAAATCGGTGTAGTATTTTCTGTTTGTCTCGTGGTTTTTTTTTTTTGTTAGATCTCTGGGATTCATGTGACCTTTACTAGCCTTTAATAGGTGGGATTTGAGCATACATTTGAAGTTAAGCAGGTGTTAGCTGCTACCCTGAGGTGTAGCTAGAATCCACTTGTGAGCTCCTGTTCCCACCACACTGGAGGAAGCAAATCTTTTTTTATTTGGTGATGAAAGCAACTCGGGGCATTGCACTGAAGTGCAGCACCTTTTGTAACCTCAGGTCTAAAGTGGCACCGGTCCTACCACATAATGCATCCTTCCCAGGCTTTCACAAAACGGGAAGGATACATCGACCGACCCCACAAGCATATCCTGTGCTTTTTTTGTCTTGCCTGGAATGTCGGGACACGACCCTGCTGGGCCATCTCTGCCGCTCTGCCCAGGTGGGAACCAAGGTGGTGTCTTTCCATTCCAGGATAAGGACTTAGCTTTTTTTTTTTTTTAAGTGACTTTAGAGACATCCTTAGGCTGGCTGTGTTAAGTTGGTTTACTGCACAGTTGGTCGAATGGAGGAGAACAGTAAGCTCTGCTATTGCCCTTGGCGTTTTCTCTGTACTGTGTAGCTCATTTAAGTTACCTTCTCATGACCTGGCAAGCAGAAGCTATGACTTCATTTTAGGCCTTGGTCTAATAGTCACAAAAATCAATATTGAAAGTCTTTCCGAGATTTGGATCAGGCCCCCATATGCATTTTATAAAACTGCTTCTTGGCCACTGTTTAACTTTTTACATGTTTTGTTTTGTTTATCTTGAGTGTTGAAACTCTGACAGGGGCCCATGAGTTGCCCTCCCTCAGTTTGCTCCCTCCCCTTTGGGGAGTGCGGTTAATGTTCACGTCTTGGCTTTGCAGAGGACAAAATCCATTAATACACCACCTCACTTGAACTGCTCTTGTTGGAAACTGATTAAAAGCTTACTGCTGCCTCACCTCACAAATGGCATGCATTCTGGTTCTCATTTGATGGGCAGCCTGTCAGCTTGTCAAATTACGCTGCAGAACAATTCAGTTACTCCAAGCAGTGATGCTGATATGAAGAGCTTACGTAGTTCATTGCTGGCGATTCTGTGCTTTTCACTCTGCATGCTGGAAACGTGGTTGGTGAGGGGGCTGTGGCTTTACCAAGGGAAGGCAAAGCTGCTTCTCTGTGTATTTCCTTTCYGCCTCTTCCCTTATCCCCTCCCCTCCCTTTCCCTCTGTGAGGCTGTTTTTGTGGTGTACCTTCACTGGTGAAATGAGCTCCCACACCAAACGGAGGGACAGAGAAAAGGGGCAAGGTGAGAGGTGTCGCAGTCCTTAGTTTGCAGATTTAATACGTAGGCCCAATTCAGAAAATATAGCACGTATGTGGGTCAGCGGTCCCTGCAGATTTTTATTATTTATAGCCATTTCTGTAAATACAGGACTTCACATGGTGGTGTGCTTCTTGGAAACTGAATCGTTTTTATTCTTGCTACAGTCTGGAGGTAGCAAGTGCCAGGTGATCGATTAAGATGGAAATGAAAGCGAGCGATACACATGCGATGGTGATCCTGCCACAAGGCGAGCTGTTTATTGATCTGGGAAAACACAGCAGTGACTCTATCAGAGGACAAAGTTTTCAGTGCCATTTCTGTATTTCATACCCAAGGGATTTTTTCCCTCTGCGTGTGTTTCTGTGCAGGCACGTGCACGGAACGTAGGTGTTTCTCCGTGCCGTAACTGGGACTGATGGCAGCTGGGTGGGTGGGAACGTGCAATCACGGAAGAAACTTCCTGCAGCTGCCCTGCCGTGTCCTTCAGGATAAAACTGCTCTTCTGGTCGTTTGCTGCCATCGAGGGCTACCGAGTGCATGGGAAGGTGTTGGGTTCCTGCTCCCTGCGGTCGGCACTGGTCCTTACTGGGCAGCCTGCCCCAGCAGCCAGTGCTGTACGCCCCTATCCCTTAGTTGTTAGGCAAACATTTGCAGGTGGAATGTGTGGCATGTTCCTCTGATTTGTCCATTCTCCACCTTGCATAGCAACACATTTAAAATACTGAWATGTGCTCTTTTTCTTGCTGCTAACGTTCAAAAATGTTGGTCTGGTCAGCAAGGTATTTGGAAAACACCACTGTTACATTTTGGGAATAAAGTAGGTTCCCATCCTTTCCCCCTACCCCCCAACCTGTGTAGGATCCAGACCTTTTCCCCCTGCTCCCCTATGCGTAGCCTGGCTTTCTTCATTTTGGTGCCGCAGACCAAGAATATAGCAAACAACTGAGATGTGTGCTGTGTGCTCCAGGCCAAAGAAAGTTTTAAACGGTCCCAGTTTATTTTATGCAGCATGGAACGTTTTGGAAGGAACAGTGGGATGATGTATCAGAAGTTACTGAAAATGAGATGATGCGGGTAGTAGTTTATTTTCAGTGCCTGGTGTGGGAAAGAATATATGCAAATATTCTGAAATACTGAACTGTTAGAGAAAAATAAGTGCAAGGTAAGGAGCATCATGCTGCATTTATTGCTAAATGTATGTTTTCATTTCATTTAAACTAGAAAGTAAACAAAGATTGTACCTGCAAAAGAATTCAAATAGCTGTGTTTGTTTCCCAGAGCGAGCCTACAAGCACCAGGGAGCAGTTTGCAGGATCAGAACTTCAGCCTGCTCTGGGTGATAAACCCTCAGGAAAGGAAAGAGAAACCCCACTTTTTTAAATACAGCTCTACCTCTCTTAATATTTCTTCTTGTTAGATTGTGTTGGCAGTGATTAAACTGTTAAAATATCAAGGAATTTAAGGATTATTTACTGTATTAAATCCTCTTATAAGCAGTGCACTCTATTGCTCTGTGGATAGTATAACGGCACAACTGTCATGACTGGTAATTTTCCTTTTCTTTTCTAGTACAAGGATGCATTTATGAAGGCAAATCCAGGGCACAGGTGGTGCCCCACAACAAACCAACCTGTGAAAACCCAGACATCTGCTGTTACAAACAGGAAAAATCTATGGGCCTTTGCTTCAGACTCTGCAAAAGATTGACCAAGCCCGAGGAAAGTGACAAAAAGTGAAGAAATGCCATAGCGTAACTTCGGGATGGCAGGTGAGATTTCCATCCATGTTCCTCAAACGTAGCAGCCTCGTTTTGTTGAGGATGCGGCGTTGGAATCAAACTGCAAGGCCAGTTTTCTTTACTGCACATGGTACTCTAGTGCAAATACCTTTCATGTCCCTAATTAAGTTGCCAAAACTCTAGTTAAACCTCTGCGTAACCTAAAAGAGTTAAATTTTTCCTTAGTGCATGATTGCTCTCAAGAGTCGAGTGTGCGGCATATGTGGTATATCATAATCCATACCCCATTTGGGGTCCGGATTTGATTGATTTTTAGTTCAGGCTTATCTGCTGTTAAGAGATTTTCATTTTCTAGTCAAAAAGGAAAATGCTGATTGTGTGCATTCGTTTTCTCTTTCATAGAGTGTGGTATTATGCCTAGTAATCTGCTGTTTACAAAAATAATTTATGAGTGTCTACGAAGTTGGAGGTGTTAACATTCTTGTGGATCAATGTACCAGTGGAGCTAACTTTTTGCATTTAAAACACGAGAAGCATAATTTAATTTCATTTAAAATGTGCTCTTTTGCCCATTATACCTTGGAGGGGCAGATCCTAACCTTTTAACCATTAAAAAAAACAAAACAAAACAAAACAAAACAAAACAAAACAAAACAAAAAAACCAAAAAAAACCAAACAAACAAACAAACAAAAAACAACAAAAACAAACCCACATGAATAAGTGTAGGTGGAGCGCCTGAACTGGTGAAAGGCAGATAATCTCTGATACCCACAAAGAGCAGAACTGTTGCAATCCTGACCTTGAAATACAGAGACATTGATGTTAAATACTGGCAGCTTAAGAACCTAACAGTCAAGTTGGAGAATAATTCCCCTCCCCTTTTTTCCTTTTTTTTTTTTTCTTTTTTTGTGTTTTAACATTTCTAATTTTATAAATACTGATGTATTTGAAACTTTGTCATATCCTACCTAGTTTATGACGAGTGTGTGGCAGATAGGACTTTTCTGCTTAGAGAGATCGCGAGCTGGAGACTGGAAAATGGCTTTATGGAACAAGTGTAAAAGGATAAAAAGGCTTGTATACCTTTGTGCCAGTTTAGTGGTATGAAAACTCCTGTAATGAAATTTCTTCTGGCTGTGAAGGAACTGTGAAATGTGACCAAAATTAAGTTTTTCATGCTACATAGTTATGATGTATGGGAGATCAGTTCTAAAAATCTCAAGCCCCTTCATCCCGTTCTGCTATCAGAGGAGTAACTTTTATGCTCCTTAAGGACTATTGACTTAACAGGAAGAAGTAGTAGTATCTGGCTATCTGGCTGCTGCCCCCCACTGCTCCTCCTGGGATATCCACCTGTAGAGCTGTTGAGTACAGAGAGATCTCGAATCAACACCTGTCAAAGCAGAGGACAGAGAACTTAAGAACTGATTAGAAATCTAATCCATTGTTTTATCTATAGAGCCATTCATTCCTGAAGAAGGCTCTCTTTTGTGCTACATGTGATTATTTTTTTTTTAATTTTTATTTATTTGTTTATTTTCTGCAGACTGAGTCAGTGAGCATAGTAATTCACAGGGGTCTCACTCCAGTCCTCGTGCCAGTGAAGGCTGGCTGTTTCATCAGTATAACAATAGCCCATAAAATAACGACAGCTTCTGACAGAGATGTTAGCAGCATCTAAAGCACGGCAAGTCTGCCGTGCCAAATGGATTATTGTTTTGTCAACTGTATACCAGTTTGTGGTAAATATGTTTTGTTGTATTCCTCTCCCGTCGACTTCATGTGATAGTTCAATTCAACTCTGATTTGTCTATCCGCAATTCGTCTTTATTTGCAGGCCGGTAATGGACTTTGGTATTGAATGAATGATGCCTCAGTAGACCTTTCTGATATCAAAACAGTTCTCAATCAGCAAGCTTATGTGCTTTTTTATATCAGATAATAACAAATACCAAATGTGTTCAGAATATATTTACTTTCCTGTTATTGACATTTTTCTTCTTTTCAAGTGTTTTTCTTTCTGTCCTAGGAGAAGATCACTATCAGTATTCACAACAAATTGCCTGCACGTCTGACTGTGTCGCAACCTGACTGTCTTAGCAGTGCTGCGGAGAATGAGGATCCAAGCAAGCCTGTTCCTTCATCCACAATTACAAATTCTTCTGCAGCAGTCTACCTCAAATGCATCTACAACGTCAGTTGTTACTAACGTTTCCAAACAGGAAGTTCCTGATGAAGTTTTTGTTGAGCCAGCAGTGAATGGAAATCCTACACTCAGCTCTGATAACGCAGTCCCTTACGCTGCAGAATCTTCAGGAAAATCTGAGGAGTCGAATGGCTTGTTTAAAAGGAATTGCAACATAATATCTTCTAATGGAATTTTGTTTGGAAAGGTGGTCCGTACATTGCAGAATTCCCGTTCTTCCTGTCAGAATGCTGAAGAAGAAAGATCCCAACATGAGCTGCCAAAAAATGATTCACTAAATAGTGCCATTAGTTTAGATAATGAATCTAGAGAAAATGGACTGAAACTTGATGATTCCACTTGCCAAGTCCAACCTGTTAAACCTTCTGAGATTTTCTTTTCTAAAACAAATGGATTGCTTAAAACACTGAGTTATGTTTGTTCCATCTAGAATTTTTCACCTATGATGTATTCGGTATTCAGGAGCATTATAATGTTCCCAATTCATGTGAAATACTGAGAAAATACACAGCACAAATTTCACCATAACACTTTGTGCTATTACCCCATTAGAATTTGCAGAGCTGAGCTGACATATAAGAACATGTCAACATAAGAGAAGTTCAGCTGAGAGAATACTTCATAAGTTTCATAGAGTATAATTGGGGGCGGTGAGTGGGGTGATGTGTAAAACAGGGATAGCGCATATAACTCAAAGTGATCTTGTTTAACATCTAATGTAGAAATTTTGCAAACAGTTTTCTACTAAAGATAGTATTTTTTCTGTCTGTTAACTTCCACGTTTTAATTGTAGATGCCTGTAGTTTTGTCACAAGTTCCTCAAGAAATAATCTTTGAATCTGTCACATACAGCCAGTTGAACAGCTTGCCAGAAGAAATAAGGTAAAATGAATACACTCTGATTAAAACAAGATTTCATACAAGTTTATAATTGTTTTACCTGTCTACTAATAGTATTTAATAGAAAGATTTAAATCAGTACAGAGAATTCCACACTGTACATCTAGTGTTGCAAACATCAGCACTGAGCGTATATTATTCTGATATTAAATACAGGTGGATGCCTCTTGGAAAACTTTCGTTTTTTCATAGAATGTTTTTCCATTTTTTCCCATTGTCTGGAATACTTTTTCTATTCCTCTCTCCCTTTTTTTCCATCTTAGGATATGTGAATGTAAATTCCTACCTTCTGATCTCCCATTTGGGAGAGGGAAATCCATGTGTTTACTTTTTTCTAGTTGGGGGAGAGCAAATATAGTGGTTTTGGCTAGTGATGTGATTCAGAGCAGCAAGTGGAGGGAGACAGATGTGTTGGGTGTGGGTTTTTTACTCCAATACTTGCAGAATCAAGAGAAAAAAAAACCTTCTCTGGGAGCTGAGGAAGGTGTAATAATAGATTTCTAAAGGGAATGTCTTTCAGAGTTTTCCAGTAGCCAGCAATTTTTTTACTTAGGGGGGATTTTGCTCCTAACATTCATCTTTTAGATGGACTTTTTCAAATGAGAAACGTGTTTTTATTTTGTGCAGTGCCCCTGGGCCTCAGAAATCTTCTCAGAATGATGCTCTTATGGAAACTGTAGAGATGGAAGCACTGTTTGCCTATGAAGAATCCAGGAAGGTTCCTTCCAAATTTAGCTGTGAGGCTGAGAATCTTTTCACTCAGTCAGATTCTGAAACCATTTCTACTGAAAAGTATTATAACAAAAGCTGATAATGCACATCCCAATATCAGTGGTCAGCACAAGGTCAGGAAAAAATCCTTGGACACTGAAGATTAATTCCTTGGGCAGTGTGAGTCTGAAGATAGGTGACCAAAGAATGAAAAAATGTGAGAAGGTCAAGAAGAAAAAAAAGTCCAAAGATAAACATTGAGAGAAGGATTACAAGTAAGCAAGGATTCCACCATAATCAGCAATTTTTTCCTAATACTTTTCTGGGTGTTTCTCATGTCTGCCTGTTTCTTATTGTTTCTAAGTTATTTATATAGCATAATCTGGCTGGGGATCCTGTCATTAGGTTGGTCAAATGAAGATAGGAAAGATATTGCTGAATTGTGTTAGAACACTAAATCTGGACCACGTAGTTAGGATCACATCTGCACACCGTTCTTGATTAGGTTGCAACAGGTTTTTTTTTTAATTCCACATATTCCACAACTAGCCACTGTTAATGATTTGTGTACAAACCAGGACCTATTGTGCTTCAATCTGAGGGCTTAAGTTTTCTGCATCTAAAGTAAATTAGGTGTCCAGAAATTACAGCAGCTGACACACTGCAAGTCATGACCTGTGGTAAAATAAATAACGTTTCATATATGCACCAAGTGCCACATCTGTTTTTCTATTTTTAACTTGCATGTTTCCTTCAGACTTTATGATTTGGATTTCTCTGTGCTCCACTTTAACAGTGACAATCGCAAACATAAGAAAAAGAAGAAACACATCAGGAAACTGAAAGGCGGCTTGGAATATTTAGATCGTCATTTCCAGAAGAAAACATGAGAGAAGAAGGAAGAATCCTGTCCCCTCCAGGTGGCTATTTATGTGAGCAATACACATAAAACCCCCTCAAAACCTCCCCCAGAACTGGGTGGACCAATGTGTTCCCCCCCCACAAACATTGTCAAACTATTGCAGCTCTGCTCCGGTCATGCCATCCCTGCCGCTGCTTTAAAGCCCTCTGCCAGAGGCCATGCCCCTTTTCACCCCCCATCACTCACACCCTCCTGCTCTGCACTCTTTATTTGCATATGCAGGGGGGACAGTTTGAGGGGAGGGTCCAGAGGGGGTCTCAGGGAGAGACCGTGTGCCAGCCCATATTGGGGCATCCCAAATGTGCCTTTACACAGGATTCTTACACCCTTCAATCCTTCAGGTACAAGACGACTTGACCAATCACTAGCACCCACACTGATTACTAATCATAGTCAAACTCTGCCAAGCAACTCCAGTTTTGCAGCATTCTTGCTGCTTCTCTATTGATCCAGATGTCCCTGCAGTCAGTCTTGCTAGAGTTGATGATGCCAGATAATGCTGGCAGGGTTTCAAAGACGTGTCAGAGGGGCTAGGATGCTGGCGTTATCTTGGTTAACCTAGGGTATCCTTTATCTTTCATGGACAGCTCTAAGCGTCCCAGGTGCAAAGTCCGTCTTTCCAGGGCCGGGCTGTCCTTTCGTTTGTTTTACTTCAGCATGAACAATACCAAAGTCTCCAGTAAAACTCAAAAATAGTATGCCTTTTTGACAGGGATTGCAGAGGAAATAAAATTAACTGAAGGACATACTGAAGTTTCCAAATTACAGATGCCTGTAAATGCAGACCCATTAGCATTACAACAACCTTTTAAACCCTTGCCAATTTTAAATGCACCTCCCCTCACTGAGGGAACACTAACAGAAGACATTTGGTTCGCTGATGCCTCAGCAAAAAGAATAGATGGCAAATGGCAATATAAGACTGCTGCATTAAACATCAACACTGGCAAACAAATTATAGGAGAAGGTGAAGGTAGTGCACAAGTAGGAGAATTAAGGACAGTTGTTCTAGCAGCACAAAACAGAGCAACAGTTATCTACGTCGACTCCTATGCCATGTGGGCAGGTCCCACGCAGTGGCTTTGTCAATGGGAAGTCCTGAACTGGGAAGTAAATAGATCTCCAGTTTGGAGAACCCAGGACTGGCAACTATTATTAAATACAGCCAGAAAAACTCCATTCACGATGGGATGCGTGAAAGCTCACGCCAAAGATAATAAGCCAGCCACAAACTGGAACCAAAAGGTAGATGAATTGACAAAGATTAGAAAGATAAAAATAGGAAACTCCTTAAATTCTGAGTGGTATCGATTGGGAGAATGGCTACATCAAAAACTAGGTCATGCAGGCAAAGCAGCACTTTATTTTGCTGCACAGAGCAAGAGTTGGCCCCTGGACAGAAAAACTTGTGAAGTTATTCTCGCAGAATGTCCTCAATGTAGATTAAAATTACAAACAAATCACCTGGCTAAGGCACCACCCCTACATATCAATCAAGGAAAAACTTTGCAGTCCACATGGCAAATTGATTATATTAGGCCATTCAAATCCTCTGCGGGATATCGATATATCCTCACAGGAGTAGAAGCAGTCTCCGGCTTGCTTAAGGCAACTAAGTGTCGAAAAGCCGATGGATGAAATACAGTATGAGGACTACCTTCTTGGTTCTCTAGTCTACCTACTCCTGATACTATCCAAAGTGATAATGGCTCACATTTCACAAGCAGGGAAGTGCGAGAATGGGCAAAACAGGAAGAAATTCAATGGGTTTTCCATACCCCCTACTATCCTCAATCAAATGGTAGAAAGAGCTAATGGCTTATTAATAAAGAGCCTTAAGCCACACGAGACCCAGTGGGATACTTGACTTTCCAAAGTACTTCATCAATTAAATAATCGGTATGGACCCACTGGAAGCCCTGTGAGCCAAGCATTCTTTGTAAAAGCTGAGCCTAATACTCCCCCTTCTGATGAAAGAAAATGTCCGATAACATTAGAGCCAGGACAACCTGTTATGGTTAATTTACCACAGATTGGAACTGTGCCTATGACTCTGACTAAAACCCCGTGGCCCACTTGCTTGGGAACCTACTGACAGCAGAGGTGCAAAACATAGAATCAGTATTAGATGGAGTAAAAAAGGATGGAGAACATCACTGGTGGGACACCTTATTTGGATGGTCACCGGCAGCTACAGGAACTTTGAATTGGATGTTACATCCCATTGTAATTTTACTAATTTCTGTTGTATTATGCTTACTGTTGAACATTGTTCTGTATGTTAGAGTATGGAAAATAGCTAGACGGGTGGCACTATGACCAAAACCTCCTCGTATATGTAACATTGCTTAATCACATTTAACAAAACCTTAATAATTAAGTAGACCAACCAAAAATTTCCCTCAAATTACAACTGGAATACGGCATTGATCTCTTTATAGGCACAGAGGCAAGAGGCGGCCACACCGCCACTCTGTGATAAAGACGGATTGACTTTAGTCACAGGGTGGATTGTGGTGAGGCATTCCCCCCACCTCCTCGGCCGCTCCACGATCTCAGAAACTCCCGTTCAACCTTGGCCTTGGTGTAATGAGTCAGGCAGTGAAGCATCCCTTGACCGTATCAGGAACTCTTGCATAGCTGAGGTGGGGGAACGTACTGACTGTACCAGGAACTCCTGCTGCCTGGCCCAAGTGGGGGACGAGAGAGGGGATAATACGTCATCCCCTGACACCCTTATCTGAGTCGTAGCTCAAGTGGAACGATGCCATTGTTACTGAAACCGTGAGACTTTTCATGGATGACTAAAGCCAATCATCTTGTGACGCTATAAACAGGAGTCCTAAGTGAGGCCCTTTGAGCTGGACTGCAGTGGGCGGTCTGACTGGGAGACCTCTCAGAGCTTGTGAACTCTCCGGTTTGCGATATTTGGAGGACCATCGCTGACTGGCTGGTCCCACGGGACCTGAGCTGAAACACTCCTCAAGGCTCAACCTCTCGCCTGTTGAGAAATGCCAAGACATTTGACATGAATATTTCCCTGGATTCGAGGGGAATTTTTAACAGGTATACCTTTGTATATTTATCTATCTTTGTGATTGTGTGTGTGTCTGAACTGATAGTAAGCATAATCTGTAATTAAGTCACTGTTGTGACTGTAGTAGACTCTACTAACTTACTTTGTAAATGTTAAATTAGTCGATGATTAATTGTTACTAAAATCTTATGATCTATCTTAAAACTGTGAATGAACTTTAGACTGCTGCTAAACACATACAACCCCTTAGACATAAACCATTGACAAAGCCTAGGACTAGGAGAGGATCCAGCCACACTGAAGCTCCATCAGGAGTTTAGAAAGCAAGCTCTGAACCTCGTGACTCAACAGGAGGGTCTCTCTTAACCCTTTTCATCCTCGGCCTTTGTATAAATCATTCCAACTCAATTCTAACACGATTTTCCTTTGTATACTTATCCATGTAGTAAGTGATAAAGTGAACTTTGCCATCGAACTCTGTTAAGTTGCGCTTTTATAAATTTCTATTAAAATAACTTTCTGCTAATATCTTTGATGGTGATTCTTTAAGCGGCCTATAAACCACTCATTCATGACAGGGCGGCCAGGAACATGGTGATGAGCAGCAGGGCAGAAGTCAGAGAGAGCAGAGGAGGGCGGGAGGAAGGACAGAGGGACAGACCCACACAGGCAGGGCAAGGGAGCACGACAGAGGGAAAAGGATGAGAGGAAGAAGGAAGGGGAGAGAGAAAGGGAGAGGCAGGGACAGAGAGCTGGACACAGGGAAGGGAAGCAAAAGATCTGCAAAACAGTCAGTGCTATAAACTAGCAGCGGACTGCCTCTTCTCTCAAAAGATGTGAAAACTGCAGTTAATAATGAGACAAGCAGCTGCACGAGCCACGTGCCTGCTCCTGCCCTACCACCTGCTCAGCAATCGGTGACATCAGAAGAAGCGTCACAAGCAAGGTGACTTTTCATACCCAATCAGCTACTCAGGAACATGTGACATCACAAGCACCTGCACAAGCCCGGGGCCTGCTCTGACGCTAGCAGCTCCTCAGACACCAGTGACCTCATAAGCACCTGCACAGCAGAAGCGTCCTCACTCCCAACACCCTGGACTTTTCCCTTCTATCTCCATTGCTGTCCCCCATCTCCCTGTGCTCTCCTCCCTCCCAGGAACCTTTCTCACCCACTCCACCACCTCCCAATGCCTCTGTCTGTCTTCATGTTTGTGTGGCAGATGTTACGTCGCAAGCATTGTCCCAGCTGGGTCACCTGCATCTCCTCTTCTTCCTCAGCTGTCATCATGACTGCACCAGCTGTCTGATGTACTTTTGACCTCAAAGGCCCTTTCATCCTGCCTCCCTTCTGCTGTAAAATCCTATTCCTGCAAGAGAAGTGACAACCAGTTGGTGTCCCCTCTGTGGGATCTTACCTTCATCTTCCTGAGCTGGATAGCTGGTGGGAACAGTCACCATTGGCCCAGGCTCTGCTTGAAGTCTCCTGGCACAGGCGCAGCTCTGGGTGTGCTTGGTGTGTTCCACGCTTCCTGAAGGAGAACAGCAACACCCAAACTTACTCCTGGGCAATGTCCTGCTGGGAAGAGCTGATTTGAAGACAGGTTGGCAGCAGACCCTTAGGCCATGCCGAGGGTGGCCACATCTGTCTCCTTCCAGCAGGATTTTGGAAAGCCCGTTCCTAGCTGTGAGCGCCAGGCCAAGGGCACGGGGCAGAAACAGCCCCCACCCCCAACTGGCCTCTGTCCCCAACTGGCCTCTGTCCCCAGACTACTGAAACTTCCAAACAGGCTCTCCCTCTAACTGAATTATCTTCAGTTTTGAGAAAAGAAACCGTACACTTCCAGATTCAGTAGTCTAAGACTCTTAGAGGGTGACTTGGCTTCAATTCCAGAACAAAAGAATTTCCATTACAGAATCTGAGCCACCACCTCCGTGATCATCTCATCAGTGACCCCCAAAAGCTGTGTTGTAAAAACATCTAATGACTAATAAAGAGTATCCTCTCCCCCCCGAAATCTTTGTTTCCCTCATACCCTTAGACTACCGCAGCAATAATCATACTATTAGTCTGTAATTACACCTGAGAACCCTCCAAAGCTCCTGTCATTAGGCAAACGCACACCACCCTGCAGGGGGGCAGGACAACACTGGGTCAGCCAGTATGGGTGTCAGTGTTACAAGAGGTCCTTGTGTCCAAAGACAGTCACTGACTCCCTGATCCAATGAGATCCAAGATTTTTTACTTTTTCCACCCCTAATATGTTGAAGCCCTTCTAGGATCTTCAAAAGAGCCTGACCTCAAAATGACAACAATTCAGGCACAGGGGATGGGTCAGGTCATTTGTTTTAGTGTTCTCATAAAACTCGAGGCCTGTGTTTTTTCTATTCCTAAAACTATTTTACTCTTTCCTTCACATTCCTCCCCCAAAAGAGGAAAAAAAGCCAATTTTTTTGGCTTTTCAACATTTTGAATGCTCTGCTAATACACAAAGTTTCCAATAAGCGTGCCACGGGAATAGGCACAGCGAGCTGGAAGCTGCAAGGCACACATACAGCAGTGTGCAGTGAGGAACGGCCAGTGCACCTCAGCACCCTTTTTCTGACAAACGGCTATCGCTGAAGACGAGTCCGCTCGGTCAGGACAGTGAACCTCCACTGCACCCACACCCAGCCTTGACCAAAAGGGGACACAGAGAGACACAGAGTGACTGTCCAGAAATGGCATTTGGCTCAGGGGGCGTGCAGGGCAACAGGCACCCAGACCAACTGACAACAAGTCCCATGGTCACCTTTTTCTCCTCTTCCCCTTCCAGGTGATGCTGGTCAAGCCCCAGGCACCTGCAGCCATTTGCTGTACACAACTCCCCTGATGCTGGATATCTGATACACATTTAATAAAACAATGTACCCCCAGAGATTTTGTTTGTTCACCTTGAGCTGGGGGGAAGGTGTGTGTGTGGGTGAGGAAGATGTGCTCTCTCCATTTAATTGTTATACCTGAGCAAAAACACTGCAAAATTCGGACTAGAGGATGGCACTGAAATCAAAAGGGTAAGCGACCAAGAAGGCTCCAACTGCACATTTCCACCTGACTGCCTTAAACAAAACAGACTTTGGATCCTGATTGCTCACTTCAGCCTAGAATAGTCCCATTCCTTGTCCGAAAGCTACTGTGTGCCTGGCTGAGGCCAGACAAAATCCACACACAATCAGAGCTAAACCCTGCACTTTCCTTGGGACAGTATCCTTGGATAACTTCTTTGCTGGGTTGTTTTAAAACCTGTAACTGCAAGAAAACATCCCTGATGGATTGACAGGAACTTCCCGGCTGTGGTAAAACCATCCGTCCCCTGTATCCCCATTTCCCAAGAGCTGGCAGCACAGCCTGGGTGTGGGGAAAGGCATGTATAAAACCTCGGGGCCGAGAGAGGAGCACAAGCATCTGCCAAGGGAGCTGCACCCAGCCAGGAACACGAACCACTGGCTTCTCTGACAACGAAGCCCTGGTGCATGCTCCCACCAGGAGAGACAAAAATCTTCCAGTGTTTCCCTCATTTCCCAGGGATTCCCGGGGCCATCAAGAGCTACTTCGCTGTGATACTGCACAGTTCAGCTACCGATGGTGTGCAGGGTCATCCATAATGAAAACAATACAACCCATCAGCCTAGGAGTCAGACGGGTGTTGAGGGACACAATACGGACACACCCGCACTTTCAGAAAGGCTTGCAGATCCAGAGCAAACCCATGGCATTTCCCCTCCCCTCCCCTCCCCTGCCATCCTTTCCCCCCTTCCCTCGCTGAGCAGACCCCATGAGCGGACCGCAGCAACGGCAGAGCTGTGCACACACCTGGCGCTGCTGAGAGAACAGCTCCGGGTGCAATGGCCCCTCCTGAAGGCCTCTCTCCGCAGGCCCAGCGTCCCGGCKGGCTGAGGAGCAGCTGCGGTCAGGGGGTGAGGAGCCGCGGCCGGCGGGCTGGGCTGGGCTGGGTGAGCGCAGCAGGACGAGGCCTGTGCCCCGACAGGGCCCTTTCCAGGACGGCCTGTCTCCTCTGCAGAGGGCCTGGGCAGAAGCTGCTGGCGTTTGACTTTGCTCCTCCGAAGATGCCTGAATTAAACCCCAAAAAGCCACAGGACAGTAACAGGCAGCTCCTCCTGCCCGGGGCCGTGGCTGCCCGAAATCACCCCCCATCACCAGCGCCCAGCCCCGGGGTCTGTGGCGGCGCAGGGGTCAGCGGGCGCAGGGTGGCTCTGTGAGGAGAGGCCCAGGCTGCCCCTGCCCGCCTGGCAACTGCAGCGCCATTGGCCACGGCTGAGCCAATCAGCAGAGCCGGCCTGTCAGTCACAGCCGGCCTGGGGCGGGGCCGGAGGGGGCAGAGGCTGAGGGGCCTGAGGAAAAACGGGTGAGAGAGAGAGACGGGCCACGGGCAGCAGGGACTGGGGGGTACTAGGGCCAGGGCCAGGGCCAGGGGTGCTGCACGTGGAGGAACAGGTATCTCATTTTTAGAGAGCAGCATCATTTTTAGGATCCAGCCAGTCGTTTTTAGGGTGCAAACCACATCTTGAGTGTCCGAATCATAATTTTTATGCTCCAAACCCCTCTTTGAGGTACCAAAGCCTCATTTTTAGGTCCCAAAGCTTTGACTGTACAGTTGAAAGCCTCCTTTTTACAGTCCAAAGCCTCATTTTGTGGTCCAGTGGCTCATTTTTAAGGTTTTAATCCCTCTTTTAGGGTAGAAAGCCTCATTTCTATGTTCTAAACCTGTACCTTTAGGGTACAACCCCTCATTTCTAGGGTCCAAAGCCTCAGTTTTAGGGTCCAAAACTGATGACAGAGCCCAAATCRTTTTTCAGAGCCCAAAGCCTCATTGTTGGAGCCAACCCCTCATTTTATGGACCAAATGCTCATTTTAGGGCCCAAAGCCTCATTTTTAACATCCAAACCCTAATCTTAGGATCCAAAGCCTCATTTTTGGGCCCCAAGCCCACATTTTTATGGCCCAAAGCCTCACTTTTAGGAATCAAAGGCTCATTTTAGGGTCCAAAGTCTCTTTTTAGGCTCCAAAGCCTCATTTTTATGGTCCAAAGGCTCCGTTCCAGTTTGAAAAGTCTCCTTTTTAGAGTCCAAAGCCGTATTTTGATTTTCCAAAGCTTCATTTTCAGGGTCTAATGCGGCATTTTTAGGATCCAACCAGTTGTTTTGAGGGTCCAAGCCGCATCTTGATTTTTCACACCCTCTTTTTTGGGGACCAAACCCCTGGTTTAGGGCTCAAAAGACTTATTTTCAGAGTCCAAAGCTTTGACTCTAGCGTTGAAAGCCTAATTTTTATGGTCCAAGCCCTCATTTTTAGGGTCAAATGTTTATTTACAAGCTCCAGAAGACCTGAAGCCTCCGTTTTCAGGTTCAAAGACTCATTTTGAAGGCCCAGAGCATCATTTTTAAGGCCGTAAGTCTGATTTTGAAGGTCCAAAGCCTCATTTTTAGAATCCAAAGCCTTATTTATATGGTCCAATGTCTCATTTTTGGGCGCAAACCCTCGTTTTTAGCTTCCAAAACCTCCTTTTCAGGGACCAAAGCCTTGTTTTCAGGAACCATAGCCTCTTTTTTAGGATCCAGTCCGCAATTTAGAGGGCTCAAAGCCTCATTTTGAGGGTCCAGATACTCATTTTGAGGGCCCATAGCCTCATTTTAGGTGCCAAACTCCCCATTTAGGGTACAAAGCCTTATTTGTTTAATGTCCAAAGCCTCATTTTGAGCCTCCAAAGACTCATTTTTATAGGCTGCCAAGCCTTAGGTTTTGGTACCAAAGTATCATTTGAGGGCACTAAACCTTATTTCAGGGTTCAAAACCTCAATTTCATTTCCTAAGCCCCATTTTGAAGGCCCAAACCCACCTTTTGAGGGTCCAAACTCTCATTTATAGGGACCAAACCCCTCTTCTACAGCTCTAAGCCTCTGCTGTAGTGCCCAAAGCCCTATATTTCAGACCAAATCTTCATTTCTTGGGGCCATAGAGGAACCTATACATTCCCCTCCTTTGGAGGATGCAAAGGGTCATTTGCAGTATCTCGCCTATCATTTATAGTGCACAAAGCCTCATTTTGAGGGCCAAAATCCTCATTTTTCTGGTCGAAACCCATCTTCTATTACCCATAGCCTTTTTTTAGAGCCCACAGTTTCCTTTTTAGGGTCTAAACCCTCACTTTTAGGGAAGAAAGCTACTTTTCAGGGTCCAAACCTGTAGTGTCCAAAGCCTCATTTTTCCTTTCCAATCTCTTTGTTTTGGCTTCCAAAGCATCATTTTAGTCTCCAAAGCCTCATTTTTATGGTCCAATGGCTCAGTTGTAGTTTGCGAAGTCTTCTTTTTGGTGTCCAAAGCCACATTTTGCGTTTCCAAAGCCTCATTTTTAGGGTCCAGTGCGGTATTTTTAGGATCCAGACACTCATTTTTRGAGTCCAAGCCAAAACTTGAGTTTCCAAACCGTCATTTTTATGGTCCAAATCCCTCTTTTAGGGCTCAAAGCTTCATTTTTAGGGTCCAAAGYTTTGATTCTAGAGTTCAAAATTTCCTTTTTATGGTCCAAACCCTCATTTTTATGGTCGGCGGGTCCCACGCCCAGCTCCCTGCCTGCTGACTCTGCAGGCATCCACATCCCTTTGTGCTCCGATATGAGAAGTTCAGCCCAGAATTGGTGAATTCCTGGGTTTGCTTCTGTTAATGACCTGGGCAATTGTGCTACTGCTCTGTATTTATTCCCATGTTGTTATTCAGCAATAAATGGTCGACCCCTGAAGCTGTCCATTGGGAGTCTCTCATCGCACCCCCAACCTGTGCCCTGGTGAGACCCCCTCGAGGCCTTGCAGAAGGATCAGGGCAATGGGCTTGGGGGGTGCGGGGGTGGTTTCAGTCCCTCGGGGGCTGGAGGTCGCTGGGCCAGTCCTGCAACAGCCGGCTGGCTGAGCTGGACAGCCATGGGGGCCAGGCTGGGGGTGGGTGGGCCGGGTGACTGTCCAGGCTGGCAGGGGCCGTCCCCCGGGGCTCCGTGGCAGGTGGGCAGGTTTTCCAGACACAGGCAGTGGCTGCTGGCATCGGGTCTGGCTCTCAGGGGTGCTGGAGCGTGCAGGATGGCTGTCTGGGCATGAGGGGCAGCCGCTGGTGTCGGGCCGGGCTCCCGAAGCTGTGGAGAGGCGCCTGTGGAGAGAAGAGGCTGCTGAGGTCCTGCCACATCTGCAGTGCCGTGCGGGTGCGAGGGTGTGGGACAGCGCTGGGTGCCCCGTGGGGTGTGGGCACCTGGCTGCACGTGGGAGCTGTGGGCACGGAGCGCACCATGCAGAAAATGGGGCGCCCCGCATCCCTTGCCTGGGGCTCTGCTCACCTGCCCATGGCTCATCTCCTCTCGGCCCTGACCATCCTGACCTGCCTGCTCTGCACGTGCCGGGAAGGAGACTGAGAGGACCAAAGCTGGGCACAGCACTGCAGGGTCAGGGGAGCCTCCTGTTCTCCTTTCTCAGCGTGCCTGGCAGAGACCAGCCCTCGGCTCCCCTGCCCATCCCTGACCACACAAGGGGACCACACAAACCTCCACTCTGCATTTGGTGAGGTGCTCTCCATCCTCTCTTCAGAATAAGTATCCAAAGAGATACGTACCTGTACACAGACAAAACCCCTGCCTGTGTTGAGAACACGCACTCTGGCAGTGTTGGGGTGCAGATGGGACAGACTGACTCTCTTTCTCCAAAGCAAGGCAGATAGCTGGGAAGGTTCCTCACCACGGTCTGAGTTGCTGGGACACCTTGGCCGAGGTGAATATCTGGGATTTACGGCATCACCTAACAGGGTGATTTCTGCTGGGAGGTTCACTGCTAGGGAGATGTCACTCTTGCCATTCTCACTTTCTATGGCAATGTCATCCCTTGTTTTTGCTTTCTGACCTTGCTCTGCCTACGTCTGTCGCTGGGTCTGCTCTTGTTGAGGCAGGGTCGCTTTTAACTAACACTTGCCACAGTAAGAAGGGGTTTCAGAAAAGAGTGCCCATGAATTGGGAGGCCAGTTAAAACATCTTACAGCAGAAATCCAGTAACTAACTGAGATTAGTTAGTCAGTGGTCAGTAACTAACTCAGCACTCCAGAATACCCTACCTCTAAATGCTTCATGGCTAATAGCAGCCATCTCATACAGAAGTTTGGCAAAAAACCCTCCCAAYAACTCACCATTTTCTYTTCCTCCACAGACAGATAACACAACACCATACCATCCCAAGCAGCACAGAGCCCAAGACTGCCACAGCACCTTCTATGCAATATTTCTGGAAATCTTTAGGATCCGCAGCATTTGAGTTTCTCTTGTCATCCCACACCTGAAGGAACAATTCTGCACGTTAGTGTGACCTGCGCACCACTGGTAATCTCACAAGAGGTCTGACWTTGCCAGGAAATGTTCTTTCTCACTTTGTTAGCATCTCTGAACCAGTGAACATCCTGGGGCTGCAACATTTCCATGGTTTCAGTAGAAACAAAGGAAACTCCCAAAGCCATTGCAAATCAGTGCACTCTGGAGTCTCTCTTTCTCCTCTCAGCTTTGTTCACACTCTGGGATGGCCGTAATCCAGTTTTCCCAGTGTCATGGGTTTGCTCCCCCTTCTTGGCCACCCTTCACRTTTGCGCACAATTTCTTTTGTGCTCGCCCACCTTCACTCTCCTAGGCTTGCTAGTGCTGCTGCATGGAGGCGCTCTCTGACCCTTTGGGACAAGTTGTCCCACTGAACAAAACTCATGAGGCCAGATGGAGAGCACATGTGAGAGCACAGTAGTGTGCACAGCAGGATGGTGAGACACAGGCACAGGTTGCCCAGAGAGGTAGATGCCCCATCCCTGGGAACATTCAAGGTCAGGCTGGACGGGGCTCTGAGTAACCTGATCTAGTTGAAGATGTCCCTGCTCATGGCAGGGGGGTTGGACTAGGTGACCTTTAAAGGTTCCTTCCAACCCAAACTATTCTATGATTCTATGACCAATTGCTCCTTTGAGCAACATGGACAAAAACCATTCCTGCATCAGGGAATGCCACCCCCAGCTCTCCCTCCCCAGCCCACTACCCACACCCAAGGGGACAGAGTCAGGCCCTCTCAGGAGACACCTGAACCTTGCTCTCCCCCTTTGCCTTTTCTCCAGCATAGGCACCGCTTGCATCCCTCCAGTTTTCAGGACTTGTCTCCCACTTATGGCCCCCTGCAAGACTGCTCAGTACCTGGATTCTTTTGAAAAAAAATCATATATCCTAGTGTGGTGGGCTTCCCCAGGGTTGGACAGCACTGCCAAGAATCAGAGAAAGGTAAAGCCTCAGCATGGCTCAGGCACAGAGGATGTAGAAGGACAGTGCAGCCCGTGCCTGATCCGTCAGTGAATCTGTTTGGACCTCAGTTCACAGGAGGGATCTCCCTCTGTTGTGCCTACAGCCTCTAGGGACTTGTGGCAAGCTCTGGGATGCAGGGGATGTACCTCCCTTCTGAGGGAGGTACATTCGATTAAGAGTCACGTTTCCCGTCATCTACTGAACATGGTTTAGATGGCCTCGTTCCCAAAATGGCAGAGTTCTAAAATTCCTGTGAATGGGGTGTGGTGGGTGGTGAGCATCTCACTGCAYCYAGAGAGGGTTACCAGCATCTCTCTGGTACACTGATGGCAATAACCTCCACACCCCAGAGATGACAGTCATCCTCAGAGCCGTTCCTGGCTTCTTCCAGAACACGTGCTCTGTACTAATAGTTTGGCTGCTGACACGATGTGGAGTAGCAGGCACCAGGGGAAGAGCCTGCAGACACGCAGTGGTTTTGATTTATGAAACAAACAGAACAGAGCAGCTCCCGTGAAATATTTCAATACACTTCTTCAGATCTGAACGGCAGTGAATGCAGTTCAAATGGGGGCATGCTCCATGGCACTCGTCTCTCCCTTCAGCTCAGGAGCATCATGCAGACAGTTACTGGGTCCAAATCCGTATTATAGGACAAAAAACCTAATTTCRCGGTCCAAAACTTCATTTTTAGGCTACAAAGCCACAACTGGCTGTGCAAAGCCTCATTTATACCATCCAAACTCTCATTTTCAGAGTCCAAATCCTCATTTTTAGATCCAGRCTCTCATATTAAGTTACCAAAGCCTCATATATGTGTTCCAAAGCCTCATTTTTAAGACACAAAGCCTCATTTTGAGGAGCCAAATACTGATTTGTATGGCCTAAACCCTCTTTTTAGGGAACAAAGGCTCAGTTTGAGGGTCCAAAGCCTTATTTGAAGGCTCCAAAACCTCATTTATAAAACCCACATCTTTCTTTTAGAGTCCAAAATCTCATTTTATTGTCCAAATCCTTGTTTTTTGTTTCTAATCCCAAATTTTGAGGGCCCAAAATCTCATTTTTAGGGCCCAGTGCCTCCTCTGCAGCAGGCACTGGAAGCAGCGCAGGCTGGGAGAGGCTGGCAAAGACAGCTTTGCCAGGCAGAGCGCCCCAGGGCCCATCACTGAGCCCGACCCATTCCCTCTCTGCTCTTCTGCACGTCTGAGCATTGGCCAAGAAAATACTAAGCTAAATTTCATATGAACAGAATATTAAAWGTTAAATGCTCATTCACTCAAGGGACATACCCGTGGGATCGCCCAGAGGCTCCCGGACAAGATCAGGCTGAGAAGCCGGGTGGCCATCGCTTATAGGCCCAGCTGTAATCAAGCACGTTTCCATTAGATGTTGTSATCTACTTCTTTCTCAGTGACCTGCAGTGACTGGAGGGGGATCAGGTAATGACATGGGACCCAGATGTGGGTGGAGATTTCCAAAGCTGCAGAGGGGCCTGAGTGACCTGTTGGCTGGCACCTGGAA
>JASVER010000376.1:6507-42390 GCA_030449065.1 Oceanodroma leucorhoa
AGGAAGGAAGGAAGGAAGGAAGGAAGGAAGGAAGGAAGGAAGGAAGGAAGGAAGGAAGGAAGGAAGGAAGGAAGGAAGGAAGGAAGGAAGGAAGGGAATAAACAAACGAACGTCATCTAGCTGTTGGTACCTGACATTGGTCTTCAAGTCTGCTGCTTTTGATCATCTGTGAGAGCATTTGCTAGTTACAACATCAGCCCTCTTCAAGTAGTTGGGTCATGGTGCAGGTAGCTGCTATTCCTAGGTGCAGAATCATGGCTTCAGTGGCCAGACGTGTGACAAGAAGAACACAGGGATGCAGGGAACTCGCTTGGGAGTGACTATCACAGCTCTACCTACACTCTGGAAGGGGAATTCACACTACTTTTGTGAACTCACTGTTTACCCACCTTTTTCATGCCCATTGCCTGAATGCCTCAATGCCTGTCTCCCAGGGTAAAAGAGTGCCTTGGGAAACAGATCTCTGCTTTGTCCTGGCACTGCAGGAGGGGCAGGCGGGCAGGCTGTGTCTGGTGCCTCCTCACACCCCAAGTCCTTGTGAGCGATGGTGCCAGAAGAAATGGCTGAGAACATTGAAGGGGGGTGCACCTTGGGAAAGCAGAGGGGACTGTGAGGGCAGGTAGACTGTGGGACGCTCCTGGGAGAGATGAARGAGTGGGTTTACACATTGGGCATTGCATGACATACTACTACTTTGCAAGCTGGTAATGCTTTTAGATACAGAGAGCCTAAATATGACGATCTTCACGGCAGACACAGTAGTGAGTGAAAAGAGTATTAGAATTTAAGCAAGGCAGGAAGTTTTCCCATCCTTAAGTGCTCTTGGAAATGTTCAGAATTTCCTCCTTTCTTGGTATGTGAAATCACAGTGTTCCAAAACACTTTTTAATATTTGTCCCATCCTGAAAGACACCTGCCTTGGGTAGCCAAAAATCTGGCCTTAATGAAGGATGGACTATGTCCATGCCTCCACATTGCAATACTGAACCACTGAAATCAAACAAGGAAACACTTAGGATGAACACAAAGAAAATCTGTTTTTCCTAGGGGTGATTTGAGATTGTGGATGAACCGTCATGGAAATGAGGGGGAAATGGGCATGAAAAAGATAATACAAGATAACCTACAATACTTCTGTATGTAACTGCATGCACCTTACTCTGTTGTTAGGAGATGTTCTGGGTGTTCAAACTGGTGTTTGGATCATAAATAATTTGTGACAGTACCTAAGAAGAGTACAGCCACAGCTCAGACAAAGGATGATATGCATATTCCTTCCATTCACAGCATTCAAAAGCAAGGTATCAAAACCATATTAATCAGCTGACATTATGGCACCTCTGTTACCTGTCAGAGACTGCAACTGATTAGCATGTTCTCAGACCTTTTCTGGGGGAGTAGTCACTTTCTCAAGCTTACACTGTACTAGTAACCCTGATTTCCCTTTGTTCCAAATCCTTCTCCTTCTTCAACTCATTCGACCACCTGTTGTCTCTCTTTTTGCCTGTTCTACCCAGAGACCATCCAGCCTTCTCACCCCACTCACCTGCTCTGTAACAGGAGCTCCTCAGCTACTCTGGTGAATGATGGAAAGGGCATTCTTAATATCACATCCTCATTCAGGACCCACCCTCCAGTTCTCTTCCATTGATACTTACTGGAAAGGTAGGGGGAGTCTAAGTAACCATGCAACTTTTACATTCATTCAGCACCTGCCCAGGTATTATTTTTTACCTTCTTCTCCACTTCACAGTTAAGTGGTGCTGAGCTATCTTCGGGATCCCAGTTGCTCTCTTCCTGCTCTCTCTTCTGAAAGACATTGTAAATGTGAAATACTTATGTAGCAGACTTCTCTATACCATTAAGCTATACCAGAAATGCATTGCAAAAATTATCCTTGGAGCAGAGTCAGGAGAGTACAATCAGGAGACAGAAAGATCTTCGGTCTCTCCGTGCTTTGGAACATGGGACAGGGCAGTCTTCACAAGTAACTTCTAGCCCCAGAAATGTTAGCTCACCTTTGCCATGGTCAATGTCATGAAGGGCCAAAATTGCCCTGTACCCACTCTGTATGTCTTCCCCTGAATATTTTTAAATTTCTGGTAGTTCTGCTCCTCAGTTGTTTTCCTCAAAAATCAATTAATACCTCTAGTCTTATCTCATGCTTATGGGATTTTTTTTAACTACATAGTACAACACCACCACTTTGGACTACACACTGCCTGCAGGGAATATTTAAAGCAAGCATTTCATTAGTCAGCAGGAGAAAGAGAGGTTTTAACAAGGAAAGTGTGTCCTACCATCTCCAGAGTCCAATGACCAGCTGCATCTTAGTGTCGGGAAGTGTTGGGATAAGAAGTCTTGCTCTGAAAGATCAGTGTTTCAGCAATTCTGTTTCCTTGGTGCTAACATTCCTAGGAGCTCTTGTTTTACACAGAGAGCAGCAGAAATGATTCTGCAGCAGAGGCTGGGCATTCCGTGTCAGACAGTTCATCAGGGATCCACAGGGCGCACTGATCCCTCCAGCATGCCCTGCCTATACTGAGAGCATGGCCAACAACAGCACTTGCAAGCTGCAAATCCCATGGGGAATGTTTCTCAAATAAAGTGTTGTACTGAATAATCCATAGATTTATAAGATCTGGCCACTTCATTTGTTTTTTTTTTCTCGAGATCTTGATAGTTTTTGTTCTTTCTGAATCACAGTTTAGTCTTTTATGTGAAAAGATTCATGTCTGAAACAGCTAAGTGCAAAGAAGAAAAAATATTGTTCATAGTGGGGGAGTAAAATTGCTTCTGTAAGTAAGGTTGGCAATGGCTGTCTGAAGACATTGGTTCTTACATTGACCGTTCAAAGATATCTACTCTGCTGTGACAGCAAAGGTGCTGCACCAAGAATAATTTTTATCCATGTGATTAAGAGAAAAAATATTTTTAAATGAAAGCAGCTTGTGGAGCTAGCTCTAGATTACCAGAAACCCCATGGGAGTTGCTTGTGAGTTTTTTGGTTGCAGTGAAGATTTCAGGAGCATTTAAAAAGCCAACAGATGATCAGGCCGTAAAAAGAACACAGAAGAAAATAAGACCTCTGCAGAAAAGTTGATTTTTCACTACAGAGCAATTGAGATATTCCCACTTCTTTTATACAACAGGTTTTGGAATAAATAGAAGAGTAACAGTGCACCAGGAATAGAAGGTACTCACCAGATATTGCTAAATGAATTAAAAACTGAAGAAACTGAATTATTTTCTGGGGCATATAACTGGTGCTTAAATCAATGCTAGAGAAATGGAAATGGTAAATGTAACATCAGGCTTTAAGAGGGACTCAGGAGTGAATCTGAGATTACATCCCAGCACATGTGATTTCTATATCAACAGACACTGCTAAAAAGGGAAGAAAGAAAATACATTGCATAAGTACCAGCACAGCTTTTGTAGAATAAACTCATGCCTTTCAAGCCAGCAAGTGTGTGCAAAAAGGTGCCTCAATGCTCACACTGAAGCAATACTAAGACTGCCTTGCTCCTCTATCACCGCATGTCTTGGTAGGCACCTGCATTTGGGTGGGGTGTTGTCAACGTGATCTCATCACAGGCACCTCAAAGTTAGAACAGCAAATGCAACAGTTCACAGTGCAGTGTAATATTGGCTGGACAGTCATTGTGAAGGTGCCTTTAGATGTGGTAAAGGCAAAATTGCACTTTTCTGACTCACTAGTAAGCCTTTAAATCTGGCTTTGTGGCTTGCACACTCTTCAGTACTGGCATACCAGCTTTCAAGAAGCCCTTACTTCTCTCACATTTCTGCCACTAAGGCAGGCATACAAATCAGAGCAGTGGAAGAAGGTCATTGCTAGTCAGTGCTTTCTGGAAGTATGCCTCTGCTGGAAAAAATTAGTGGCAGTAACACAAGGTTACTGCCACCTCTCTGGTTGAGGCCAGATCCACTCTGGTACAGAGCTATGCCTGTTTAGACCTAAAAAAAATTAAAAAAGGTTGTCAAGGAAAACAGAATTGTCCATTGATGGTAGCTCATCATCCCTCTATTTAGATAAGAAAGATTTGTCCACACCACTGTGATTTTCATTCCAGGCCTAAGATCATTCTATTTGCCTGGGACAATAGGATTCAATGTAGGCAGTTCAGTTGTGAAGAAAGTTCAAAGTAGAAGAGGCTGTGAGAGATAAGCACCCTCTTTTTGGCAAAGTTACTTTTAACTTTGTCAGTTTCTTTAATCAGTTCATATGCAGTATCACAAATAGCTGTGTTTCTCTACATAGGAGGGCAGAAGGTTGAGATAAGAATTTGCTTAAGCAATATTGCTACCAAAGCACCTCACAACCATTATCAGAATTAATCAAAGTCTTAAGTGTGGATCAGCCTCAAATATCTTCAAATCAATCTTACTAACATTATCAGGGATTTCTATCCTGATAAGCATATGGAAAAGATTGGCAGGAATGGGTTCCAAGCAGAACAACCTCAGAAAAGATGTAGGTATAAGTAGCCCAGAAAGAAAAAAGAAAAAAAAAAAAGAAAAAAGTCCGAGAAGTGTGGGGTACAGTAAGAATCAAAATGAACTGCATCTTAAGAAAGGAATTAAAACAGAAAGCATATAAATAAAACAAGAATAGAGAATTAGACTCTTTATGAAATGAAATCAGGCAGAAATTAAAGATAAGTTAATACAACCTCTGGGTTGAAGAGCAGCATAGGCTTGCAGTGCCAAATGACCTTCTGACACCAAGGAAAAGTTTATTGTGCACAGTGCAGCCACAGCACAAATTTGCTATACAATTTCTGCAACCAGACAACTTTATCACAAAAGACCTGGGAAAGAAAATCCCATGGGATACCCATACAGATGTGTAAATGGAGCAGGGTCCATGTGGTCCAATCCCTTTTCTGAACTGAGGAAATTAGTAATGTCATAGTATTTTTGGGATCAGGCACAAGACAGATGCCAATACATATCAGGCACCAACCCTGCCTCCAAATGGCAGGAATGGGACTGATCTCCATCAGGAATGTACACACTGAAGCCAAGTCCAACACAAAGGACATTTGCTCCGTTGCATGATCCAGTAATCTAGCCCTTGCTGAACAACGTGGAAGAGCTTTATCCACATGAATGACAGCAACTGACCCATCATGCGGTACAGTTAAGCAACAGCACGCCTATCTTCTCTCCAGAAAGGCATGCCCAGAACAATGGCAGATCTGGTAACAACTGCAAAAAAAATACAGTCATCAGAGAACTGGAGCCGCTGGGGTCCAGACATACAAAACACTTCTGGAAAAATTGCAGGCTGCAGGTTTCTGCAGTTTTCAACAAGGTGTAACTCAAAGGAGCTAGGGAAGCCAGTATTTCGCATGACCAAAAAAAAAAAGCAATGGCTGTTAACAGAACTGTAAGAGAAAACATTGAACCACACCCTAAAAATTATATCTGTAAACAAAGCAGCAAAACATTGCTTTGTACAACAGCAGTAGGTACTTAAACACAGGTTACCTGAAGGAAAGAGGGAAAGTCCTCCCATTGCATCAGACATCTAACACCTGTCCAGTCCCTCTTCAGGAAGGATTTGCAGAGCTACCTTCTTACAAGCCGTGAGGAACACATCATGTGGCCTGGGGAGACTGGGACCCAGGGACAGCTACTGGGCACACTGAGGGTCTATGCCCAGGTACTGGCAGGTTCACTTTGTAGGTATGTGTATCTGTATTGCCACTACTGGACTGAACTGTCAGAGGGGAATGGGATGAGGCCATTTGTGCTGTTTGTATTGTGCGAGTGCTGAGTGTGTTCATCTGTGCTGATCTGTGTGGCCAGCTGTGTATATATGTACATCCGTGTTGGATACGTGTGCTCCGTGTGCCTTCTGGGAATACATGCTCAGCCTCACTACTTCGTTGGACCTGGGCTTGGAACCATGGCAGTCTTGCCTCTGTCACACTGCCAGATTTAGCCCTGTTCCCTGACAAGAAACACCTCTGGAACAAAGCCAGCAGGGAAACTGCTGTTAAGGTGGAAAACAGCCAGGTATTGAGCATTGTGAGGTGGGGAAAGGAGTGTTTCCCTACCGGACAGCCAGTCTGCCAGCTGACCCCTTTCAGCTGGCAGGGCTGCAGGGGCTTTTGCTGCTCAAAATATTCTGGCAGTGTCTGAGATAACAGGTGAATGACGATCATATTTAGAAAGTTCCTCTGGCTGCCCTGTCTGGGAAGGCACAAATCTCACTATTCCTTTTCTGTATTAGCCACGTGTGTTACTTGCTCAGCGCTGACAAGGAGGAAGCTTGATGGAAAGCAAATTGATCAAAATAAAAAGGAGAGGAACAGACCAAAATGGCATGTTTGTGATCAAAGTGTCCAGTGCCCTCAGAGGACTATTGGTAAAAGTCTTTTGCCATAGGCCAGTCAGCCTTGTTCATTTGGGAAATTTCCCAGCAGGAGAGATGGCACAGCATTTGGCTCAAGGCAATAGAAGATGCGGGTGTGTGTGGGAACCCCTGTACATTGCCACAGAGACTCACGCACTCTCACACAAACACACACTCTCTTGCACACTTGTATACAGCCTAAAAAAGGCTCTCTTTTGCCATCTGCAATTTGAAAATCACAATTCAAGAAACACCTTTCCAGCGTTTTCTCCTCTGAGTCTTAAGGTCAAACCCTTCCCTTTCCCTCCTCCTTTCTGAGAAGACAAAGCTGTGCTAGTATCAGCATCCAGTCTGTACCCTGTCCCGACTCTGAACTACTTGCTCTGTGCATGCCTCCCTCCTACTGCACTGTATGGTTGGTCTGTGCTAGAAGCAGCCCACATGCTTTGCATAATGTGGAAGTCAAACTCTTAGGTGCCAAACTTCCTTGTTATGCAGATAATCCACTGTTTAGTAGATGCCATGCCACAGACTGTTCCCAAACAATCCAAGTAGCCATTGCATGTGTGGATTGTTTCCCGGGCATGTTAACAAGCCCTTTGCTGCTGGCAGGACTGCCACATGGACACCTCAGCTGAGGACATGGGAACTGTTGCTTTAAGCAAGAGTGAACTGATGGAAGCCCAGCACCTTCCCCTGAGCTAAATGCAAGCCACTGTCAACAACAGCCCGGTCTTCTCCAGTCCCTGTGGTACATTGTCAAGTTCCTGATAACACAACTCAATTTTCTGCAATATTTCTGTGACCACTGAGCGTATGTTGTTTTCTCTGGCAGTGGTGTAGCATTCCTGGCTGAACAGAAAGAGGACAGAACTCATTTGAGCATGAATGAGGTTGCTAAGTGAAATCTTCCATGATAACATTCAGATACAGGGGATAAAACTTTCCCCCAAAATTTTTCTGAGTTAGTGCCTCTTAAGAGCCCTGATACTGAAGTCTCGGAGGACAGAGATGCTGCTGCAGACACTTCTCATGAGCCTAACACATGATGATCCTGGTTCCCTATGGAAATCTGATGCCACATAGGAGACCTCCCTCCTGATGTATTACACAAAGAACAGGTAACTGTTAGTCCAACAGGATATAAGGACTCTTTTTCTGTGGTTCCACAGCCACACTTCTGCTGCCAAAGAAGGAAATGAGTCCATCTCCCAGTGCAAAAGCAGGGGTGGAGAAATCTCTCTCTGTGGAACAATTTTATCACATAAGGAGAGGAAAATGTTTACTCTCTGGCACACAGGAATCTGTTTTCTTACCAGAGAGAACTATGAATGCTGTTTCATATACTTATGTGAGAACTGGGATGATGAAACAGAAAAAAATGGTGAACATGGTCATGATCAACAGTGTCCACATTACTCTGAGGAAAAACTAGTCCATCTACACATTCACCCAGGGATTCCCTCCCAGGAAGGCTTCAGACTCTGCACAGCAACAGCAAGGCCAATCCAGAGGAGAAATGTTAGAATACCATAAATGGTGTGGGATAGGCATATGCGAGTATGGCTGTAAAGAGAACCATCACTTTAAATGAACATCCAACATCTAAAACAAATGTATAAATCCCTGAGTTCTTATATTTGGCCTGGATCATATTCCCTGTGCAGCTGGTGGAGACAAACGCTTCACTTACTCCCCAGAGACCTCTAACCTCCCCCTCAAATTTTACAATGTCAGCGAAAGATTAGATTCTTTCTTCTGAAACCTGACCCCTGAGAGCAGTGATATCAATAACCATAAAAATAGGCACTTCAGCTGGGGTCCTCAGAGATGTGCTTGTATTGGAATTTTTGAGCCAAGAGATTTTCATACCAAATCAGGCTCCACTTGGTTCCCCCAGTATAGGTGAGTTCATTTTGGGGAGAACATCATACACTTTATGTACACTGGGGAGACAGGCAACTTTTCATCTCTTCAACATCAACATGAATCAGAATGGGAGATATTTTCAAGCACCCTGCAGTGGTCCCTCCCACTGGAAAGAGCATGCAGTGTCATCTGGCACAGGCATCTGAAATGTCCTTCAGCACTTGAAAATGCCCAGTCAGCCTTGGGCCCTTCAAGCTGGAGAGGAGAGAGCCAGCAGATGTAAGATAAGGTCAGTAAAATCAAGAGAGGACAAGGAGAAGGAGTGGATTGATAACCGAATTTCCCTGTGCAATAAGTAAGGGCATCAAGTGAAACTAGCAGGTGGCCAAAGACAGAAGGATGGGATTCTTCGAACCTCTCATAGTTAATCTGCACAGCTCCTCACCACCAACGGAGTGGCTGCTGAATGATTCCATTTGTTCAAAAAACTGCCACACAAAATCATGGGTGGAGAACCAGGTGCAGACTCCTGAACCCACACACAACAAATGCATCAGGATTGGGATGTGCCTGAGCCAGAAGCATCTGGGGAATGGGGCAGTGTTCAGGGAAAACCTCAGTGCATCTGTGTGTTCTCATAATTCCTGTACTTTATCAGCCTCAGACACCAGCAAAGCTCTCAGGCACTGCCAGGGAGGCGCTGCTCTGGGCTGGCTTTTGGGTTGACCCAGAGGAACTTCCATGTCCTGACACGCCTGTCACAAACAGCCAACACGCAGCAGCAAGGCAAGGAGGTCTCCCTTGGGGTCAGCACCTGGCAAAAAGGCCATGTCATGGGGAGCCTGGAGCCCAGGTACTGCTGTTCCAGAGCCAGGGCAGGCCCTGGTCCCTGAGAGGGAGGACACCCCTCTGTATGGGTAGGCAGGCTAAGCACAGGCAGTATCATATGCATCCACTACGTGTGGCTCTGGGCAGAGCCTGCACCCAGGAGGCAAAACACTCCATGCACCCATATCATGGCTGCTGGGCCACAGCCTCGGGTGCTCACTGGGTTCAGATGGCAAGATGCGACTGCAGCTCAGCTGGGCCTGCTCACAGCTGAGCAAATCCCCCTCACTGGCTGCTATGGGCAGTTGAGGGACACCAGCACGGTTTTCAGCAAAGCTGCCAGAGTTTATCATAGATCCTGGGTTAATTCTTCAGTGCCGGGCCCATAACCTCAGTGTTAACGGTATCTGCCTAGGAAGATACAAGCTAACTTGGGTGTGCCATGCTGATATTTCATGTCTGTACTGCAGTCTGCAATGTCATGCAGAGGTGCCTGAACCAGCTGCATGCTGCTTCTTGCCTATGTAGAAGAGCCTTGCTGTGCTACTTAGCCTACTCTGTAGCTAAGATCACGAAATCATGCAGAATAGCTGAGATTGGAAGGACCTCGAGAGGTCAGCTGGTCCAAAACCTAATTAGTTAGAATCATACAATAGAATCATTAAGGTTAGAAAAGACCTCTAAAATCATCAACTCCAACCGTCAATCCAACACCACTGTGCCCACTAAACCATGTCCCGAAGTGCCACATCTACACATTTTTTGAACACCTCCAGGGATGGTGACTCCACCACTTCCCTGGGCAGCCTGTTCCAATGCCTGACTACCCTTTGGGTGAAGAAATTTTTCCTAATATCCAATCTAAACCTACCCTGGTGCAACTTGAGGCCATTTCCTCTCGTCCTATCACTTGTTACTTGGGAGAAGAGACCAACACCCGCCTCTCTACAACCTCCTTTCAGGTAGTTGTAGAGAGCAATAAGGTCTCCTCTCAGCCTCCTCTTCTCCAGGCTAAACAACCCCAGCTCCCTCAGCCTCTCCTCATAAGACCTGTGCTCCAGACCCTTCACCAGCCTCGTCGCCCTTCTCTGGACATGCTCCAGCACCTCAATGTCCTTCTTGTAGTGAGGGGCCCAAAACTGAACACAGTATTCGAGGTGCGGCCTCACCAGTGCCCAGGGGCACGATCACCTCCCTACTCCTGTTGGCCACACTATTCTTGATACAGGCCAGGATGCCATTGGCCTTCTTGGCCACCTGGGCACACTGCCGGCTCATGTTCAGCCGGTTGTCGACCAGCACCCCCGGGTCCTTTCCCGCCGGGCAGCTTTCCAGCCACTCTTCCCCAAGCCTGTAGCATTGTCTGGGGTTGTTGTGACCGAAGTGCGGTACCCAGCACTTGGCCTTGTTAAACCTCATACAATTGGCCTCTGCCCATCGATCCAGCCTGTCCAGATCCCTCTGCAGAGCCTTCCTACCCTCAGGCAGATCAACACTGCCGCCCAAATTGGTGTCATCCACGAACTTACTGAGGGAGTACTCAATCCCCTTGTCCAGATCATTGATACAGATATTAAGCAAGACCGGCCCCAATACTGAGCCCTGGGGAACACCGCTTGTGACCGGCTGCCAACCGGATTTGACTCCATTCACCACAACTCTCTGGGCTCGGCTGTCCAGCCAGTTTTTTATCCAGTGAAGAGTATACCCGCCTAAGCCATGAGTTGCCAGCTTCTCTAGGAGAATGCTGTGGGAGACAGTGTCAAAGGCTTTACTAAAGTCCAGGTAGACCAAATCCACAGCCTTCCCCTCATCCACTAGGTGGGTCACCTGGTCATAGAAGGAGATCAGGTTGCTCAGGTTTTTGTCCAGTCAAATCCTGAACATCTCCACAGAAGCAGCCTCTCTGGACAACCTGTTCCTGCCTTGGATCACTCTCACAGTAAAAATAATTTTCCTTAAATCTAATCTAAATTTCCCATGTTCCAGCTTGTGTCCACTCTTTCTCACCATATCAGATAGCTGTAGATATCAGTAAGATCTCCCTTAACCTCCTTTTCATCACGTTGAACAAACCCATTTCTTTTAGCTTCTCCTTATATATCATGTCCTCCAGTCCCCTGACGATCTTGGTGGCCCGAAGACTACAAAACAGTCCTTAGAAACCAAATTCTCACCTAGAGTTATTTGTGACCATGGTATGTTCTTGGCAGATTCACAGTGCTTTTGTAAAAGCAGTTCTTTAGATCAAAACATTCCTTCCTTCCACTGGAATAAGCCCTCCTTATGTATCCTTTTTCGCTGAAAGTTTTGGTTTTGACTAGACCGGACAAACCAAGCTCTTTTATTTGCTACTTCTTAAGTCAGCAGTTATTTTTCTAGATCACTTTTTTTTCTGCTCCAGTTCCAGCCTGAATAAGTCTCTTTGTGCAGAAATGGCAAGTACAACACACAGTATTCTAAAGGGGTTCATACAGCAGCCTTAACTTTTCCACAGCTGTACCAGAACTATTTCAAACTCCTGATCATATTAGGGATCATACTGGTGACTTACTATTCTGCTCTAACTTCCTAGAGCAGTGGGGGCTGGTACATCTTCTTTATATCATGTCTATAGAGGTGACAACATTATCTTCCAAGGCCTGGGCTTGCAGTGCTGGAAAGCCTGAAAAAGACACTCTGTATTGAGATTTGTTGCCATCTCCATAACGTTTCATGTCTCTTTGTATCACAGAGAAACAAAAACACTAGACACAAGTCTTACACATTCATCTTCTTGCTGTGAGCCCTCTGCCACTTACAGTTCAGACAACAACAATGTAACTGAGCCAGGAATGATCAGTGGGTAGGACTGCCCACACAAGTATCTCTGGCACACCAAGGCAGGACCTACAGAGTATCTGTCGTTCCTTTAATGTCATAGACAAAGCAAAACTAAGCTTATTGGCCTCTGGGTCAAAGAACGGCTTGTGCCACATTTTTAGTTTAATAATACAGACAAAGCCTGAGTGTAGGATCTACACTCTTTGGGGGCCATTACATCACCTATTCTAATATGATGCCCCCAAAAAAGAAACTCTGCTGCTTGTGTATGCTCCCAAGCACTGCACTCCCGTAAGGCACTCATGTGCCTGCAACAGAACTGTGGGAAATGTACTGTTGGGAGAAGGGTATAATGAAAATTCTGAGTTATAGCTCATAATACAGCATCTAACTAACCACTCTTTCAGAAAGCTTGTGAGGAAAGATAAGAGTTGAGTAGACTGCTCACTATTTACCACTGTCAGAAAATTGTTCAAACCCAACTACGAGTTGTGTTGTAATACCAAACTTGTTTCCTCATTAAAGACCCAGTAAGCTTTGGGAAAATATGCAAATGTGCGAGCCTAAAATCTGGCAAAGTCTCACAAAAAAAGCTGTCCGAGTGGGTGATGCTGAAGAGTGCCTGAGGCAGAACAGTGTTTCAGGAAAGGGCAGAGGAAACCTACAGACTCTCACAGCATCCCCACCTGGGCCACCCCCCCAGCCCATCAGTGCAGTGATCAGCCAGGCTCTTATCCATTTGTATCGTACCCTGATGGCCACTATAGAGTCAGGAAACAACTCTCTCAGCAGCATAGGAAAGGTATTCCTTCCTAGCGACTGGGGACACCCAGAGATGGTGAGTACGTAGAGACGGGTAACAGGAATCGCATTTGGTTTGTGATTCAACTATATTGCAATTGCTCTGTTGTGTTTGTATCGTGATTTCATCACACTGCTGTATCACTCTGCTAAATCAAAAACCCATGTAACATCAAATATCTTCAAATAAGTAAATTTGGTATTAAACATTAAACCCTTCTTATGTGGAATATCTAAAAGGACCAAAGAGTATTGGTCTCTGACATAATCTCATAGGAGTTGCTCACACATGGATCTGTTGTGGGTAGGCATGGTGAGAGTATGCTGCTTGTCACAACAGATGGAAAGGAAGTAGGCTCTGGCATGACATTTTTACTGAAGAGCTGGTGACATTGCTGAATCTGTATGGGAGGCAAGTCCCTCTGGGAACCTAGGTCAATAGGAAGGAATGTGAAAGAATTAATAGGGATTTGATGAAAGCCAGGTTGGAAATTCACTTGCTTTTAGAATTCCAAACTACTGTATTCTGAAGTCTACCATGACTTAAATGCTGGTCACACTGTTTATTTTGTCTGAGTTTATCTTCCACAGACCATAACGTGGTTGGGGAAGGCCACAGCCCTTTTTTCTTCTACACTCAGATTGGTAAATCTAGATCATTTCGTCCTGCTCCCACTTCCTAATGTAATAACTCACTTCCACCAGAAGTAGGAAAGTCAGCTAAGTAAATTTTCTAGCACACCTTTGTTTTTAAGAGTAGTAGAAACATTCTTAGAAATGTTTCTAAGATTAGTCAGATAGTTATTTTTGCCCTTGAGAAAAGAACATGCTCTTTCTAGTTAGCCCCTAAAAGGACTTTCACAGTAACTCAAGATGCAATCATGGCCTGAGGTGAGAAGGTGTGAACAAGCTGCAAAATCTCAATATCCAATGGTGTACTGCAAGGGGGAGGCAGGAGGGGATGGACAATGCGGGTTTCTTCTGGATCTCAACAAGAAAGGTCCAACAACAAATGGCTTAATAAATTAGCCAGTTGGATAAGATAGAATAAAAAGAGGAACATAGATGCTCAGTAAATCTTACATCCCTTCAAATGCTGGGCACCCCATGTTCATGCAGCATCGGAGGGACCCAGGGTGGATTTTCCCATGGTACACTGCACTGACCCCATCTGTGGAGAGGTTTCTTGTTTTCAGGTCATTCGTGCTACTACAATTTTCTTACAAAAAGCCAATTCTATTCATAAAGGATGTCCACATGACAACTTCTTTTTGCACTTTTAGATACACGCAAGGCCTCGCAGATGGCATAATCACCACTACCAAGAGGGAGCTGCCTGCAGGGTCCTCCCTTACAATGATCTGGCTGAGTGTGCCCTGYAGCCAAGGGATTTGTGCAGCACAGAACAGCCTAAAGGCCATGCTGGATGGGCAGCACAGCACACTGCAGCACAGGCCTGGGCATGCTCAAGTTAACTGTGATGTGGATCACTGTCTCCTCCATGTACAGTGGTCTCCTGGTTAGGATCAAGGCATTCCACCCCTTGATGCAGACACAGTTTACCTTTCTCATAGATATTATAAGTTAAAGCTTATGTATATAACATATGGAATTCTCAAGTCCTAAGTATGAGGACCAACAGACTAGACATGGCTTGTTCAAGATCACTGGCTCCTCAAGTACAGTGTCTTACACAAGGCTCCCAATACAAATGGCCTCTAATAAGATTAATATTTCAACCCATCACCCCAAATCAAATCTCTGGCACAGAAGTAAGATGAATTTTCACTGGAAATGAAATGTAACTGAGGAGTATGAAAACAAACAAATTCATACATTGGTGACTGTGACTAAAAAGATGGATAGTAGCCTGGTTTTTATCTCTATGAGGTCAATTAAAACCCATCTTGATTCAGAGACAGATTCAGTCTTAATCATAGTTACCATGAAAATCTGTAGACTCCAAACCCCTGTACACACAGAGTCACTCTCGCACTTTTCAGTGACAAGGCACTATATGAAATGCAACTGCTGCATGACTGCACAATAGTCATAAATAAATCCATGTCATATAATCACTTTACTAGTGGCCATGAATTTGCAACCACATTCATCTCTGGTGTGGTTTCAGTGGATATTCTTTATCTTCTCCTAATTCAGGACTAAATTCACAATTGCACTTGAGTGTTACAGAGTCCTGAAGGGACTGGTAAAGTAAGGATAAGAAGAACAGGGACACAAAGAGGCAGTCTTCCAGTGCTGTAAGAGGAAAAAAGGAAAAAGCTATTACCTCAACACATTCGAGACTTCCTTTTTCATTTAACTACAACAACATAGTCTTCTTCCACTTGCTTGAACAAACTTTTTCTCTCTTCAGTAAAACACATTTCCCTTGGGTCTAGTTCCCCAGAAAGACTCCCTTTCAGTTAATGGCAATGCAAAGTTCTCCACTAAAATGAACATGCTGTTGCTATCATATACACCCTGCAACAGTAAGATTTTGAAAATTCCAAGTTAACAATTTCAAAATTAGAAAAATGTCATTAAGGCCTTTCCACAGAATTACAAAACAGAACATCATATCTCCTGATGCCTCCTAGGGATCTAGAAATAGAGAGACAGGCTGAGTAATGGCCTAAATGGACATTACTGGATGTGGTGGTTTAACCTGGCAGGCAGCCAGACACCACACAGCCGCTCGCTCACTCCCCCCTCAGTGGGACAGGGAGAGAATCAGAAAAAAAAAAATTACGGATTCAGGTAAAGACAGTTTAATAGAACAGAAAAGGAAGGAATAATAATAATAACAATGATAATAATATAATAATGATACAATATACAAAATGAGTGATGCACAATGCAATTGCTCATCACCCGCAGAGAAAAATGGCCAAAAAGAAAAGCCCCTCCCTGGATCCCCCCACCAATCATATACTGGACATGACGTCACATGGTATGGAATACCCCATTGGCCAGCTGGGCTAGCTGTCCCGGCTATGCTCCCTCCCAGCCTCTTGTGCACCTGGCAGAGCATAGGAAGCTGAAAAGACCTTGTGTAGTAGATTACCTAGCAACAACTGAAAACATTAGTGTGTTATCAACATTCTTCTCATACTAAATCCAAAACATAGCACTAGGAAGAAATTTAACTCTATCCCGGCCGAAACCAGGACACTGGACCTTGGAAAGGCCAGTGGGGAGTGGTGAGTATTGACAGAGCCAATACACAAAATTTAGATGCCCAGATTCCCACTCAGCTTCTGCCTAATTCTGAAACTGAGGCTTATGGGAACAGACCCAAAGCATGCAGGATTCTGCATCCTAAAGTGGAGAATGGTTTAGCAGAAAACCTGCACATTATACCAGCAACCAGCTATGAAAGTTTATGTTCTTAAACCTCTGTCCTCTCCATACACTCTCCCTACCCCACCAGACAACTTAACTGCTCTACTTCTGACCAATGTTTAATGGAAGTAAAAACTACGGCCTTCTTTAGCTTGACAGGAAATCTGGAGATAGTACTGGAAGCAACGGCAGTGAGAAATGATTTATGAAGGATTACATAGTGATGCCAACTACACATCTTAGAATTCACAATTCCTCATTTAGATGTTGAAGAAATGTAGTCTGGAAAATGTTTTTCATTTTTTTTCTGGGAAGATCTCTTTGTATGCTGCTGCTATGAGCTCCTCAGTGATGAAGGTTAGTATTATTTAGTAATTAATCAGGAGAGTATCAGATAGGAACTGTCATTGAATCTACATAGGGTGTGAGAGAAAGGCATAAAAGTGCATCTTAGWCTTGTGCACTACTAAAACAACATGTGGAACAGCATTGGACCAGCCTATGCATGTGGACATAACTTCCAAAACATCCATTTCTGCTGTATTTTCAATTACGTGCCCTATGGTGCTTCTGTCTTGTGGTGTCAAAGACAGGCAGCCTGCTACCTCACACTGCAGTGCAACCAAACCTCATCTTGTCTCCATCAAGCCTCATTCAGTGAGGGCCCAGATGTTCTGTGAGGATATCTAGAACTGGCTCCCTTTTCAAGTAAACCTTCTGGTCCTCAGATGAACTTCAGCAAAAACTTCAGAGAAAATATCACATCCGTCAGAAAACAGCATGTGCACTTGGTCAACGCCAAAACACCATTGAAATGCTGTGATGCATAATAGCTTGCATCCAATCCTGTCCACATACTGCATGTTATGCACTCAACTGGAAGCTAGAGATGGAGATTCATGTATATGCTTCATGTGCCAAAAACCCTGTAGCAAAAAGTGGGTTCAAGGTATGAAAGCCATCATACTAAAATAGCAGGTCTAATGGATGACAACAAAAGTGAGCATATTATGGCAAAATGTCTGCAGATGCCTGATGTTTTATCTTTGAGAAGAATAGATGGCATTGGTGTGGCACTGCTGAGAAGACTGAAGGATTCTTACAGAGATCGTGTTAGATGTTCCTGATATCAGAGGGAAGCTATTGTGTTATGTCACCTGATTATGAAACGTTATGTTGTGGTACTTCTTTTCAAGGTACTGTGTTGTATTATTGTATAATTGAGCACTGGCACTTAAAAAAATAGGTCTCTAAAGAGGAATACCAGCAGCTCTTCATTTTTTGCCTGAACATATTCAAGATAGCTATCATAGAATCATAGAATCATAGAATCATAGAATCATTAAGGTTGGAAAAGACCCCTAAGATCATCAAGTCCAACCGTCAACCCAACACCACCATGCCCACTAAACCATGTCCCGAAGTGCCACGTCTACACGTTTTTTGAACATCTCCAGTGATGGTGACTACACCACTTCCCTGGGCAGCCTGTTCCAATGTTTGACCACTCTTTCAGTAAAGAAATTTTTCCTAATATCCAATCTAAACCTCCCTTGGAGCAACTTGAGGCCATTTCTTCTTGTCCTATAACTCATGTATTTGTCTGTCTGAAATCTGACTGCTGTTTCCTGGACAGAGACATGTTTGCCAGTATGTGTTGCACAGTATTTAGTGGAAGAAGGAGAAAACAAGAGATGAAGGCTAAGAATGTGAAGCTAGAGAGGGATCACAGCCACCAGAGCCTATTACTGCATTTTCATTCTGCCTAAGAAAACCTAGAAGACTGCATTTCAAAGGATATTTTAGCAAATAATTTTGTGCAAAATGTCTGTCTATTACACCTTTGAAGTTCTGTGGGATTTTTTTTATTCAAATAACAGTTATGCAGGCAGTAGCAGCTCAGATTTCTGCCAGGAAGCCACATTAGAACATCTGTAGGTACAGATCTTCCTGATATCTGTCCCCCGTCACACTCTCAGAAGTGAGATTGTCCAGGGTCTGCATCTAATGGGAGTGGGGAGGGGAAGAGGGAGGGAAAGAGAGGACATGAGGAGAAGATACGGAAAATACGGCTCTGTCTAGGAAGAAGATATGAAGAGGAAGTGCCACCAATCAATGTTGCACTGCTTTCTCACATACAGTAGCTTTCCCCTGCCTTCCAATCCCAGAGCCTCTGTCTGTACAGACTACTAGGTATTACCAGCTGCTGGCAGGTCCTCTCGTTATTGCCTTTTTCCCACTCCTGTCACTGCTCCTTTACACTGATGTGTCTTGGCAAATTTATATAGCATGAAAAAACCTCTCTTTCTGAGGGCATGAATTTCTTTAACATGATTGCCAACCTCTTCACTGAAGTTCTTCAAATCCTTTTATGTCTCTGGCTGCACCCAAAAGCAGTGGAAAATTTTGAATAAAAACATTAAAGACTTTCTCTCATCCTGTTTCTGAAAGGACATCACCAGTGTATTTCCCAGTCCAAGCCACTACTAGAGATGGCACAATCTGTTTTACAATCCCCCAGATATAAAACATTCTCACACAAAGAAAATGTCAGCCAAATTCCACTGTTCAGAGAGAGCATGATGGATTGGGGGAGGAAGAAATAGGAGAAGAAGAAAGAACTGATGCTTAGTACTTTGAAAACTGGATACAACAATGGGTAACTGTCAAGCAAATGAAGAATCCATGTCAGAGTAAATACTTAAGGTTATGGTATTGATCTGATCATGACAGGTCAGCAAAAGAACCCGTTCAGATCAACCAGAGAGACATTTCCTACTGCCACTTTGCAGTGCCTACATGCTGTTGGTTAGAGCTGCCACCTGTACTGGGACATCTGCCTTGTGTATTTCTTGAGCCCACTCTGAGAGAGATGCTGTTGCATTCTTATAAGCTCAAGCTCCAACTCGTCTCCTCTTGGTAGACTTGACAAAAAATTAACCATGAATAGACACCACTTGGATTGCCCCGAGGAATGCAATGGTTACTGGTCCTGGGCAAACATCCTGCCCCATTAAAACAAAGCGAAACAATTTTCTGTTCATCAAAGCTGATGGAGATGGACGAGGGACAGGCCCCAAAGCCGAGTAAGTCAGCAGCATCGGTAAGGCTGGAAGTTTCTGTTGTGCTGTGGTGGAAACAAAGGTGCCAGCCCGCTCAGAAAAGATTCAGCCTGGGAAATGACTGACCTTACCCACTCAATTAGACTGGGCAGAGTAGAGAAGTTTCAGATCACACCAGTGAAGGGCAGGATCGGAATTTACAGCCTGGGACAAAAATCCCAAGAAGGAAACTCTAGGAGTCCAGCAATACCATCAGACATGGGAAAAAAGGACATTAACCAAAGAGAACTTAATATAAGCTAGAGCCTAAACACCAAAGTGCCTCAGTGAGAATTTTAGTTACAGAAAATATTACTGTGGGCATACCAGGGCCTGCACGAGTTATTGTATTGCACCTACATATCATTAACCTTTACAGATTTCTTGCAAGTATTACAGTAATGCTGACTTTTCTGTCTTTGACTGTCTAGTGTGCTACCTTAAAATCAGTGGGCAATATTGGATGAGGATAGTAGCATAAAGATTGTATTGCTTATGAGTAAATGTTCCCTTTCAGAACAGTGCATTGTTCATATCAGTTATTCGCACTTGAAATGTAAAAGTCACCTCCACAGCAGAATGAACAGGGGGAAAATAATTTCTTTTGGGGGTCTTGGAAAGGGCAGGCCATAAACTGAGAATTTTGAGATATTTCAACTTTTTTTTATCTGAACTGCTGAAATTACCTGTCTGTCCCTTCTGGCCCCTCTCAGCATGGGGGAAGGGACGTCATATCTTCAGAGCTGGTAGAAAGTGAGGCAGCTGTCTGATCTCCATCTCAAGAAGGATCTATTTTCAGCATACCCATATCGCCCCTCCTCTGTAGGGAATGTCAGCACTCCAGTGCCTTGCTCACACCTCATTGCTGTGCAGCATATTCTATATCCAGAGATGGCTTTCAATCAACCACTTCTTTTTGGCTGTGCTGTGTTTTGCTWCTACTGCCACTGGAGTCCAACCCTGCATAGATGGAAACAGAAATGGCAGAAAATMAATTATTGGCAGGACCCTACTTGTCTTTCTTTTTATATCAAAACATTGCTGGCTCTTTCAGGACTGTCCCTCCACATCATCTAGCTGAATCTTGGTTAGATATGGCATGTGGATTCACAGACTGAATGCAATCCTATTGTAAATTTCAGAGGCCATTCTGTATTTCTGTTCATAACCACCTTGTAGGAACACTTTTTGTGTTTTGTTTTGTTTTGTTTTTCTAAACACACAAACATATACACCCCTCCTCTCTCCCAGGATTGTCAACTTCCCTTGGATTGTACCTACCTGACACTAACCTGTGCACATTATTTGCATTTCCCTTTGTTGAATATCATGAGAGTCCTGTCTTCCCATTTCTCCAGCCTGTCAAGGTCTTTATGAATAAAAGTATACAATACAGTAAGAGCATTCAATAACATCAATTCAAGCAACAATCTGTGTGACCAATCAACAAACCCCCACAACAGAATAAGACTCAGAGATGGCAAGCAAGGATGATGTGCTCAGGGAGCTCAGAAAAGAATGTAGGAAGTGATCACAGCTATCCTAAAGGGAGCTGAACTTATTTCAACACAAAGGGGACCTTTGTTTTAGATAAACAGCTGTATCAGTTGAGTGGCACAACTGTTTATGTAAATGATTTTCCCTAAAACAGCCAGTAGAAAGTATAATCCTGCTGAGCCAGTCAGACCAGGCAGGAGGGGAGAAGGGCAGTGGGGGGAAGTGCGTTTGTGGCTCAGAACAACATAGAGTATAAAAATCAAACAATAAGCAAAATGAACCTTGGAGAGAGCAATGGGCTTGGGCTGGCTTCAACCTACATATTCCTTCCCAGTGACTGGGGATGCCTAGCATCATGATGGTAAGCATGTAGAGACTGGTAACGGGAATCATGTTTGTACTGCGATTCAACTGTATATTGTAATTGCTATATTATGTTTGTGTTGTGATTTCCATATTTTGCATTATCATTCTGCTAAATCAAAATACTGTGTGATGTCAAATATCTTCAAATAGCTAAATCTGGTACTATAATTTTAAACTGTCTTTGTGTGGAATATCCAAAAAAGACTGGTCAGAGAGTATTGGAACCTGACAGTCTAGAAATTTTCCCTTTAAAACAAAAGGGAAATTATAACTATAAAAGAGCTAAAGTAAAAAAAAAAAAAAAAAAAAAAAAAAAAAAAAAAAAAAAAGGCTAAAATTATCCCTAAATGCTTTATCAAATTAACCTTCTTTTGAGATTTTTTTAAAAAAATGTTTCTGAATACTGGCAGTGATAGCAGAGCTAACAGGATCAAGTAGGTACATAGCATAGCACTTAGTGTGACGCTCCCCTGGTGCTGAAACACAGTAACTGTTTTGCAGTTTTCCAGTTCATTTTCCAGTTTGTTTTCCAGTACGATGAGGGCTAAGCTGCAGCTCACTACAGTGACGTGTATAGCGTGATGAGGAAGGCATGTGTTGCACTATGTTGCATCAGCATATAGGTGGCCTATTCAGTAGCTATGTCTGTCTGGAACAGATCCTGGGGTGAACTAATGTGCCACAACGTGTCATAGCTGCCAGGTGGAGAGAATCAGCCAGTGTGCTCCAGATTGGATTCTGGGAGCAAAGTATCATATCTGTACGTGGAGTCATATCGGAGCAAAACAATGAGACATGCTGACAGTAACAACAATTTCAAAGAAATCTCGCCAAATTTCTTCATCACCTCTGCTTGGCTCTGCAAAGAATAATGTGCATCTCCTCTAAGCTATTCATTTGACAGCTGTTGATATGAAAGGTTTAGTATTTCCAGAGGGAAAGCCGTGATTATTCCATGCTCCAGACTGAGATGAGATGTATAAAGATCCTAGGAATCCAAAGAGTGGAAAATGGCATTGTAGACGTGGGAGCTAACTGCAGGCTGTTTTAGATTGGCAGGCAAGCTGACATCGTGATGCACCCACAGAAGAAGCATTAGCATAGTCCCACGTTATGCATGATATCCAGTGACATCCATGAGATGATACAGAAGTTTGTTTGGGATCTCCTAGTTTAACCAAAAACATGGGTGCAACTAACAAAACTGAAAACAATATGCAATACAGGAAATACAGGGCCAGAACATATAGGTTCAATACTATTTAACATCATCATTAACAAACTGGATGATGGGACAGAACACACTCTCAGCAAGTTTGCACACAATACAAAATTGGGAGGAGTAGTTGAYAGGGACCTCGGCAGTAGGCTGGAGGAAAGGGCTGGCATGAAGTTCAACAAAGGGAAGCATGAAGTCCTGTACCCGAGAAAGAATAGCCATGTGCACCAGCACAGACTGAGAACCAACCGTCTGGAAATCAGCTTTGCAGAGAAGGACCAGACAGTCCTGATGGACAGAAATGTGCCCTTGCATCGAAGAAGGCCAAGCGTCCTGAGCTGCATTAGGAAGAGCATCACCAGCAGGTAGAGTGAGGTGATCCTTCCCCGCCGTTCAACACTGGTAAAAGGGTAAAATAAACTGCAGAAATTATCAGAAAAGGCAATAAAGAAAAAAAATAAACAAAACAAGCCCCCAGATTTTTGCTGCATTGCAATGTAAGTCTATAACATCTGAATACAGTGGCTGTTCTTATCCCTCATCTGAAAGAGGAGATAGTAGAACTGGGTAAGGTCCAGAGAGAACAATAAAGATAGTGGTTTAGAGATTTGAACAGGATGACCTACCTGGACTAGTATGAATAATTGTTTCTAATGGCCCTATTCTCCAAAACTTAGTCTAAATTTTTATGACATTAAAAAAAAAAAAAAAAAACACCACACACAACAAAACTTGTTAATTCTTTTTAACTCATTTACCCTTCGACCTTCACAGTGTTCTTTGGAAATTATTTCTGCAGTTCAGTTGTGCACTCTAAGAAAAACTACTTCATTGGTACTGGGTGTCCTTTAGCTATTTTTCCATATTCACCTTTGCATGACCATCATTATTTTCCGGATTTTTTGAGGCCTAGGTGTAATCAGCCACTCCCATTCCAAAAAAGAAGGGTCCTGTCCTATGTTATGTCCTTTATGTGTAGGCCATTCCTGATCCCTGATCACTCCCTTTTTTTTTTTTTCGGTTTCTACTACATAGATACGTTTTTAAGTGGAGTAATCACATGGACTTCCTAGGTGAGTTGTGGGTGCCCAACCAATTTAATAGCATAGCATAGTAATGTTTCCTGGTTTTATATTCTATTAATGTTTTACATGCTGCCAAGCTCTCATGTATCTTTTTCTTTTTTGAGTACACTTTTTTTTACTTCCTTTTTCTAAAAAGTGTCTGTTTATGCCAGGACCCTGAACTGATCAAAACTTTGCAGCTGATCTGCACAAATCACTTTTGTAAGGTGATGAAATCAACACTATTATAGGACTATTATACCTCCAAACCTGATCTTGCTGTGAAGGACAGTTTGTAAGAACACAAAAAATTCAGGAACAGACAGATCAGAAACACAAAGATCTTATACATAAATCTCCCCTATCCTTTACATACTGTCAGGCTGCTTCTCCCATTCACTGATTTTCAGATTTGCTGTAAGCTCTCTGCAATCTGCTGTAAGAACATGGAAAAACATAACCAGAGTCAGCAGTCATCTCGTACACTGCAATAAGTTACAAACTTGAGTGAAGGAAGCCTGAACAAAGAAGGGATATAGGAGTATTTGGGAAGTTTCTTCAGCAAGGACTACCTGTGGTTATGCTGAAGAGGGGATATCAAAGGAAGCTGTAGAGCTATTAAAGAGTAACTTTGAAGGAGCTGTGAGGACTATTTGTGGCGAGGTGCAGTTAACAGGATGGCCAGCAGGGTGGAGCTGCTGCAAGGGACAGTGGGCAAAGAACACTGACCTGCAAATGACTCACACTTGTGGGCATTCATGTCCTAAACTCTGACTCCAGGAAATGCAGTCAGGTAATAGCCAGAGAGTCTCAAGAGAGAGGACACCAGTGACTAATTGTGCCCTTTCACATATTATTCTGTTTTCCTATCATCTTTCCAATAATGCACTCTTTAATTAAGCCTGTTTGTTTGTTGATATGCTAGCAATAGAAAAGGGAGGGTGCTCAGATCAGCTGATCAAACTTTCCTAGGTTTCTGGGTGGGGCTTTGAGATGAAGTTTTAATAAAGCTCTTAGAACTCAAAGCGCATCTTTTTCCACCAGTCAAGTCATGGTGATAGGGTTATCGCTGCTTTTATCTATCCCTGGAGTTGCAGCTGAGAAAGAAAGTTTAATCAAAGGCATTTTCCAGCATTTCTTATGGCCAAGATATACCAGTATACCTCCAACTAGCAGGGAGTTAGGAATTACCTTGCCAAAAATAAAAATGTATTGAGGCGTTCTTAAATTAAAGATTGAGAAAATACAGAAAAGCATATAATTTGGGGTGAAGTCCTGCTGTCCTCTTTTCTAAAATGTCAGTGGGTCTCCCAGCTGGCTTCACAAGCATCTGTTCTTAGACCCGATTAGGTACTTCATTGGAGGGCACCAAGCTTAACAAGAAAAGGTAAAAGAACAGTTCCAAAAGCAATGCCTCCCATGTAGTACATACAGTAACTGTGCACCTAAGGTTTGCCAGAAATTCAGCCCACCTGACAGAGTATATGGACACATGCAGACAGCTGCAGAGTGCTGAAAACAAAGAAATGTTGGACAGGGTCTTCTTTTGGTAGAATATATGTAAGTATGGCTATAAGACAGAGATAGAGAAATGTAAATAATGGAGGTGGATATAAGAGAGACGTAAGAGTAAGAACACACACCTGAATTTCCTGAATTCTCATCATAGTTGGGCCCCAATAAATGCCAGTGACTGATTCAAGCAGTTAATGATGCTGGGAATATAAGTATGGGTTCAAGAAACTAAAAAGGACATCACACATGAGCCAAGGAAAAGCACCAGGAGCAGAGGTCTAGGTGTGCGTCCTGCCTTCTCTGCACAGCTAGAGGAAAGCCCTGTGGCAGACATAGAGACAGCCATCCCTTCCCTTACACACAGCACTTCCAGGTCTAGGAAGCAGCCAGGGAGCCAGGTGATCCAACAAAGGTATGGCACTGGGAAAGATATGGTCCAAGTGTCCCTAGCAAAATACATATGTACACAGGATGGGTGGTCATGTCTCCACACGCTACAGAGGGCCCCATCCAGACTGCAACATCCATTGTCCCAGTTCCTCATTCTTCTCCCCTTAGATGTTCCTAGATGTGTAAAATGCCTATCAATATTTCTCACCTTTTTCTGTACCCTCATTATCTTTTTGTTGTATATCACCTGGTTTTCTGAGTTTACTTGCCAGTCTGTTATTCTGTGGATGTTCTAATACATAACACCAACCCTGTGGACATTCAGACATGCCTGTCTTGAGATAGTGTCAAGTCTGGCAAGCCCATGATAGTGAAAAAATAGGATTACATAGTGGAGTAACAGGGAATATCTGACCTTAATAAAAAGAAACTCACAGATTCCTGTCCTCATGTGTGTCAGAGTAAAGCTACCTAAGCACCTCTCTCCAGTCGTTCCTCTCTCAGATCCACCATTGCAGAAGAGAGGTCCATGCTACTTAACACAGCATCAAAGAGCAAACTGCTACATAAAATGAATGAGGAGCACCATCTTCTCCATAGTGCACTTGATGCTTTAGAGCTACTCCTGCATCTGTGAAAGCAATTCTCCAACATGACAGAAAGAAGAGCCTCAGGAGGCTTTTCTGCAGATTCCTGGAGAGTAGCAGCATACAGCTTCGCACTATTTCCCCACTCCACACCTAAAAACAGCATGGCAGAGATCTCTGACCTGTCTGTGGAATTCTGTGCAGCAGTAAGAAGGGGCCTGATATTTATGTTTACTGGACCTGACCAGTTTCCAGTCTGCAAACTGTTTACATTGGGTTGGTTTATCAAATTAAAATCAAAATATGACATTTAAGTAGCCTGCCTGTCCAAATTCCAAAGAACACCAATATGTTCCCTGTTACTGAACATGCAGTGTTTCCTTAGGATTTTCCAGCTTTAGTTTGGAAATTCCTAAATCCTAAATCCTAAATCCTAAATCCGTTGTTTTGCCCTTGTCTGTTTTCACAAATAATTAGTATACAAGGAAATACTTGGAAGTGCACTGTAGCCATGTTTTAATTTACAGCATTATCCACCCTTATATGTTGTTTACTTACATTTCTTTCTACAATGTAATAGGTTAGCCCTGGCTAGCAGCCAAATGCCCACCCAGGCACTTACTCCCCCACCACCACACACACCCTCAGTGGGACATGGGGAGAAAATAGGAGCCATGGAGCACCTCCTCCTCTACTTTCTCTGACCTTGGTGTTCCCTCTGTTGTTTCTCACACCTTTTGTTCCCACCTCCTCTCTCTTTCCAACATTTTTTATACTTTTGAAAACATATTTCCACAGAGGCACCACCAGCTTCACTGATGGGCTCAGCTGTGTCCTGTGGTATGTCCATTGCACAGCTGGCTGGAACTGTGTCCAGCAGGAAGGCAGCTCCCGGCCTCTTCTCACAGAGGCCCTGCAACCCCTTCTACCAAAACCTTGCCACAGACACCCAATACATAGAGTTAAGCCACTTACCACTGTTGGCTTTCTTGCACTAGAAAACATCTGTGCTGTATGTTTAAATAAAGATCAAAACAAGAACCTAGAGCAGACAGCTGGCATAAAGTTAATGGGGGATTTTAACCACTCTGATATCTACTGGAAGGGCAATACAACAGTGCACAAGCAGTCCAGAAGATTTGAAGGCATTTATGATATCTTCCTGACACAGATGATAGAGGTACTAACAAGGGAAGGTGCTCTGCTGTATCTGATACTTAGAAATTAGAAAAAATGGGATGTGAAGGTCAGGGGCAGCTCTGGCTGCAGTGACTATGAGATGCTGGGGTTCAGGAGTCTGGAAGGAGGGGAAAAAAAGCAAATTGCCAGATCACAACCCTGGCCTGCAGAAGAGCAGACTTTCACCTGCTTGGGGATCTACTTGGAAAAATCCCGTAGGAGGCTGTCCTGGAGAGAAGAAGGGTCTTGGAGAGCTGGATGATTTTCAAGGATCACCTCCTCCAAGCTCAAGAATGGTTCATCCTGACATGCAGGAAGTAAGGGAAAAGTGGTAGTGGCATGGATGAGCAAGGAACTGCTGACTAAAATCAAAGCAGGCATACAAGAGATGGAAGCAAGGTCATGTGTCCCAGGAAGAATACAAAGACAGTATATGAGTGCAGGAATGGGGTTAGGAAAGCCAAAACCCATCTCAAGTTGAATCTGGCAAAAGGATATGAAGAGCAAGAAGGGCTTCTACAGGTGTATCAGCAACAGAAAGATGACTAGGGAAAATGTGGGTCTGCTGACGAATAGGGCAGGGTACATTGTGGCAGGGGACATAGACAAGACCGAGGTACGGAAAGCCTTCTTTCACTTTCATTTTCACTGTTAAGATATGTCTTCAGAAATCTCAGAATCCTAAGCCCAGTGGGAAAATATAGAGCAATGAAGACATATCCTCAGTAGAGTAGAATCAAATTAGACAACAATTAAAGGACACAGTCAAATCCATGTGACTTGATGGGATGCATACACAAGTGCTGAGGGAACTGGCTGATGTCATTGCAAAGTCATTATTGATTATCTTTGAAAGGTCATGGTGTCTGGGGAGGTTCCTGAGGACTGGAAGACAGTAAATGTCACTCCTATCTTCAAGAAAGACAAAAAGGTGCAAACTACATGCCAGTCAGCCTCTCCTTGATTCCTGGGAAACTGATGCAAATCCTCATGGAAACTATTTTCATATACATTGAAGGACAAGAAGATCATTAGGAGTACTCAGCAGGAGAAATAATACCTGATCAACCTAATAGCCTTCTGTGAAGAAATTAATAGCTTAGTGAATAGGGAAAGGGAAGTGTCTGTGGTTCAATTTGACCTTAGCAAGGCTTTTGACCCTTTTAATCCTGTGTTCCATAACGTCAGAGAAGAAGGAGGTGCTCCAGGCACTGGAGCAGAGACTCCCCTGCAGCCCATGGAGAGGACCATGGTGGAGCAGATATCCACACTGCAGCTTATGAAGGACCCCACACTGGAGCAGGTGGAAATTTTCTGAAGGAACTGCAGCCCATGGAGAGCCCATGCTAGAGTAAGGGAAAAGTATGAAGAGGAAGGAGCAGCAGAGAGGAACTGTTATGGACTGACTGCTATGCCCCATTCCCCACCTACCTGTACTGCTCAGAGGTGGGGGCAGAGGAGTCAGGAATGAAGAAGTGAAGTTGAGTCTGGGAAGTGTTGGGGAGAAGGTGGTGTTTTAATTTTTGTCCTTGTTTCACACTAACCAGATCTGTTTTAATTGGCAAAAATTAAATAAATTTTCTTCAAGTTGAGTCTGTTTTGCCTGTAACAGTACCTGGTAAGTAGCCTCGCTGTCTTTATCTCATGAGCTTTTCTGTCCTATTGTCTCCTCTTGGCTTGTCTGGAGGGGATTCTAAGATCAACACCATATCACACCATATCACAATGACTTTTCTCTGTGGTATGCTGTGACAAGAGGCAATAGGCACAAATTGAAACATTGGAAATCCCATTTAAACACAAGAAAAAAGAATTTAACAGTGAGGGCATTCAAGTGCTGGAACAGGTGCTGAGATAGGCAAAACCTGGAACAAAGTCCAGATTCCTGCTTATTCCATGCAACACCATAACCTGTAGTTGCAACTCCAAGAAAATTTAAGTTACAAACTGTTTTATTATTTCAGTTATCTGTTTAATCATTTTATTTCTGCAAGATGAAAATCATTTAAATCAGAATTTTAGAAAACAGAACATGATAAAATGAAAATTAATCAGAAAATGTGATGAACCATGTAGTTGTTCCAATCTGTGTGAATTTCACTCCTCTAGATCCAAGGTGACATAAACAACATGAAAAAAAAATGAAGCGCTGACTAGATTAAAAGTAGTTTCATTAATAATTTATAAATTACTTTCACTTTGAAACTGAATGAATTTTCAATTGTTATATTTTCCCCTTTTCCTCCTCTTTCTTCCTCTGATCAATGTAAGGAGAATGAATAGAGAAGCATGTTTTTTATTCTTTTCTGASTATTTTTTGCTTCATTTCTCTTTTTCCTCTCTGTAACTTTTAAAAACTTAAGAAGCCCTCAAAAGTTCCAGGACACCTAGTGAAGTGAAGAACAGAAGGAAGGAAAAATAATTGTGCTGGAAGAGATTGCTTCTGTGATTAAATAAATGATAAGGGGATGAGGGAAAAAAGAAGTGAACTTTTTTAAGGATTTTGAAGTTGTATCCTACAGCAATCTTGTTCAGAAGAATGCATTGGATAGATTGACTATTAGGTTTGTTGAAAATTGGCTGGACTCCTGAGTTCAAGGGAAGGTGATGAATGGCTTGGTATTCAGTTAGCTGTCAATAACAAGCACAGTGGTTAAACACTGTGGCCCATATTGTTCAACATTTTCATCAGCACCTTGGACAATGATGATACAGAGTGTATCCTTGGCAAATCTTTAGATGACAAATGTGAATATGAGCCAGCAGTGCACTCCTACTATGAAGGAAACAAACCATATATTAGGCTACATTAGGAAGAGTGTCACCACCAGATTGAAAGAAGTTATTATTTTCCCTCTATTCAAGAAGGATGTGGAGAAACTGGAGAGTGCAGTAGTAGGCTACAAAGTTGGTCAGCACACACAACCTACAAGGAGTTTAGTCTTGCAAAGAGGCTGGGGAGTGGTATAGCAGCCTATAACTACTTAAAATGCCATTAAAAAGTGATGAAGACAAGCTATTCTTGGTAGTGTCAGATGATAAAACACAAGTAGCGGCTTGGAAGGTTCAGCCTGGACATTGTTTTTCAGTAAGAGGATAGTGCACCACGGCAACAGATTTTTGAGAGAGGTGGCATTACTTGAAAACATGACTGGGGACCTCCAGACGTCCTTTATCACCAACACTTCTGTGGTTCTATGAAGTCATTATTCTTTTTTTACTGTAGACAGATGAATTTGGGAAGCAAAAACTTGCAAAGAGTCAAGCAGAAGCTGGCAAAGGAGAAAGGTGAGTTGAAGATTGAGATCAATGACTTGGCCAGTAACATGAAGTCCACCTCTACAAACAATTACAGGAGAAGTAGAACCATCAATCCTTTGTATTTATGAATGTTTTTTCCATCCACAAGTGAAAAATCTTTGCGCAATCTTTTCCAAAACTTGAAAAGAGCAGGAAGTGGTTGAAGCACAAGTTGACACTATACCATCCCAGTTTACTAAATTCTGTAAAAAGTCTTGAGTTTATTGGGAGCATGAGAATGTCACAAACATGAAAAGTTATTCCGAAAATTCACAGAACATTAAATTGTCACTTTTTTATAATAATAGCAACTTGCTCTTTTCTTCTTTTCTAGACATTGAAGATTACAGAGATTACTGCAAGCAATAAAAATCCAAATTTGAGGGTATACTATAGATGTGGCCAGCTTTGACTTAGATTCTACAGATACTTGCATTATGGCATTGTCTATTATTGCTATAACATTTGTTCATTCTCTGTTGCACCCTCATGTTGTTGGCTGTGGGAAAAAAACATCAATGCACCACCAAAATAAGAAAGATGCTTGAGCTTGAAAAATTCCCAAACTGACTTTTGATAGTTCTGCCTTTCCATTCCACCAACTGTTTTAGACCCCAAAAGTGTTGAGTATAGGGCAGTGACCTTGTTTAGGAAAGCATTTATCTGACCATAGCCTTGCTTCTCTAAGAATCTCCTCAGGAACAGGAAATTTTATATTGAAGACCAGAGCATGTTTCCTGTCTGGGACTGAAGTTGCCTTCTGTGACTGTATTCCTTTGCATGTTCCAACCTAGTGTTAACATCTGAGGCAGAATCAGTCTTGCTCAGCAGATGGAACGGGGAGCATTAGGCCAAATCATCCTATGCGAAGGAGGAACAGCTCACTTATGGCTCTTTATCCCCTCAGCAGGCTGAGGATCAGGGTAGGGGCAAGAGGAGCACCTCATCTCTTATACAGCAAAGTGAGGAGAAGTGCTTCTGTCTTGGCAAGTCCTCTTTCCAGACAGGTAATGGATAGMACCTCTTTCCAGACTGGTTCAATTCTCCCCATTCTCACTTTTCCAAGCTAGATGGAGAGGCAAGGCAATTTACAAGAACTCAGGGCCCCAGGATGGCTTTGGGACCTGATGGTGTACTCACTGTGGGAAGAATATGTGTGAGGTGTTATTTCCTGAACTAGGGAGATGAAAGCCATGCATTGTAGAAGGTGTTCCTTTATTACCAGGTTTCTAGCAAGGGAAGTTAAAGACACAGGGAACAGAAAAACAAGTCATCTGTCATTCCCTCTCCAATCTGTTGCCTTCCCAGACAATTCCGGTTTCCGTAGGAGGTGAAACAAAATACAAGATGTCAAACTGACAGAGAGGATGATATACTGCAAGTGAACCAGTGTATTGGATTCCAAGTCATCCTATTTAATTATCATGTGCAGAGGACCCAAGAAGGAAGATGAAATATAAAGAAACATTTTGCAGCTACTACTAGACACATAAACACAGTAATGACTGTAAAAGTGGATATTGCCAGGGTCACAGAGCGCCTTAATAAGAATTAAAAGGATCAGAGGTTTCTTACAGCTATATGGATTTCAGCTGCTAAGCTTTCAGTTCCTGCACAACTTGGAAGTCACTATGTCAACAGTCAGAGATAAGTTTAGCAAAAAACTACAGATCCAACTTGGAGTTAATTTCATGTGTCATATAAAGAACAGTCAAGTCTGTTCTTTGTTAAATAATTATATAATGCATTAGAAGAGGGGAAAATCTATCCTTTCTTTCTATCCCTTTATCCTGTTTTGCATGCTAGAGGATGAATAACACCCATTTTCTTCAATGACATTTCTACAACTACTCAATATTATTTTTCTAACAGAAACTATAAAATCTCTACATTTATTGTGAAGAAAGACATTGGCAGCCTCATAAAAGAATACTTGATCTCACATGTTTCAGTTGTACATGCAGTGTTGGAAACATACAAAAGTTCTTTAAAGCAGTGAGTTGAGAAGACTGGTCGTCCTCTCTGACCCTTCTTAGAGCGCTTCACCTCCCAGACGTTTGAGGGAGAGCGTGAACCTTCAGATTATGGTACAGAACTACAGCACCTCATCCTAGCTCTATGGAAGAACTTCAAATAGCAGATCATACCTAAATCTTTGCAAAGGAAATGACAGCTCTGCAGGACCCAGAAGGTATTCACAGACACCTCATGAATTTCAAACTTTTATTATATAGAGCAGCTAGAGTGTTCTACTTGTGTCCTTTCCCCCTACACCCTTCCCAAAAATATGATATAAATTTTCTGGTCTCTGATGTGTATCTGTAGCACCAGAGGATATGGCCACACCACATTCCCTAAAGTGGCCATATCCTTAAAATTCCCTATGAATTGTTAAAAGCCATGTGAGTGGCTTTTTTTCCAATTACTTAATGCATCTCTTCCCAGGTGTACCTAACGTTCACCTTCACTGAGAACTATCATGCTTAGTTTAAAAGCTATCTGAACAACTAAATTTATTTGTACATGGACAAACAATGTGCCTGTCTTAAGACACAATGCATTGTCATTGATGTATCGGAACATGTCAACCTTTGTGAATTTTGCTTAAACTAATGATTCTTCTTTTGTTTGTTTTTTTTAGAAATGACAAGGCATTTTAAGATTAAGAAAAAACTTCCTTCTTGATCTAGATTTGTATTCTTAGGGTGAGGTTTAGGTTACTTTAATTAATACTTCCTGTTGAACGAGGGTTCTGGCAGAATAAATCTACCTAGAATACCTAGGATTTGCACTGGATTGCTGTGGAAAAAATAAAAGTCATGTCTACATCCACAGGTTAGACATGTCAAGACCTGGAGCCTCCCAGGAGTTCTCCAAATTTCTGTGGAGTTTGTGTTTGTGCTTGGGAAGGTTGGAGAAGGTGTGTTTATGATCTAAACCCCACTCTTGCATTTGGTAACCTGCATAGCAACTGTCCAAGGTCTCCACAATAGCAGCAAATTGGTGAGTTAAAACTGCCAATAAACCTAAAAGATGAAGGATGCAAAATGCCAGTAATCACTGCTAATCTGACCTTACTGAAGTTTCTGCTAGACATACATCTGAGTAAATCAGCACAGACAGATAGGGAGAACAGCAAAACAATGCCTTTAAAATCCAATTTCAAATTGTAGCCAATTGGCAATACTTCAGAAGAAGGTAAAAGGTGTAGTTAAATGTACATATTAAATGTATGAAATGTATGAATAAACAGTCTTCTCTGATATTTTGAAAGTAGACAGCAAAAAGATAAGGAGTTGTAAATAGGTGCAGTAACATGAACATGATATGGTTATCCAAACTTTTGGAAGTAGACTACACTAGATTATTCCTATTCTTTATTTCCAGAATATTTCAGAATAGGATCTCCCCAAAGCTCTTCGTAATAGTAATCCTTATCACTACTGCTGAGTCCTGAGACACACAAATCTTATATGTCAAGCAGCAATTCAGAGACAGGAGGAGAGAAGCCAACAATTCCAAGTCCCAGTGTCCTGCTCTATTTGCTGGACAACACTTCCTCCTTTCAGATTCCTAGTCAAAATATTTATAGGAGATTTATTCACATAGCTCGTAAGACTTCAAATATTTCTAAATATATCCACGAGCACAAATGGGAATCATGCACTCAGTCAAGTTTGCCAAACAATGCTTTGCCAAAAATTTTTTGACCTAAGAAAGAGGAGGAGGGAGTTGTATGTGCAGACCAGAACCTATAAAAGTGCTGGTAGGACAAGTCTATTCTGTCTCCACGGAAAGCTTCAAGGTAAGAGTATGGAGGGCTGGATGTTAGCAGAATCCCACTTCATTCCTGCTGCCTGTGGAACTGCTTTCCTCAAAGGACTGTCTGTATCAATAGAGATTTTCTTTCTGCTTTCAAGTCACGGGCATATTTTTGCCCTGTGACTTATCCTTGGGATTCTCTGCAAAAATAAGTAGGAATTTGTCATTTCTGTTTTTCAGTATTGACCTGCTTCCAGCCTAAGAGCCAGCTGGTATCACAAGAGGTAAGATTCTGATTTACGTACTCCATAGAAATAAACTCTACAATATTTTTTTTTTTATGCAGCTGTATGGGTACTTCCCATATCCCTTTACATTTGTGCATACTAATGCAGTGCAATTCTACCTGGGCTGTGCTGTCTAAAACAGCAAATATCCTTTCATCACTGGGTTGGACACATTTGTTCGGTATCTGCTGGGAAATAGTTGACCTCTTACCACACAGAACTGTTAATAGGAGATATTACCTGTAAACAGAAACCCAGGAAAGAGAAGATGAATGAACAGCACATATATAGTTAAGATTTTGTCAAATCCCTCTCAGTGTTTTTTATTGAGAAGTCTTCCTCTTTTGGTAGAAGTTAATCTTAAAGGATCAGCTTGAACTGGAAAAGGCAGAACAACTGGAGAAGCTAAAACTCTGGTTTCTAACTGAGGAAAAAACTTTGCATGGACAATTCACACCCGTGCTTCTGCTTACTCCACATTTTTTTTCTTATGTTGCTGCATCTCTATAGTCAATACAAATTACATGGTCTAAAATGTTGAAGAGAGAAAGGATATAAGTGGGCTTTCATAATTTCGATAAGATGACTTCCCTTGGTGTCTCTGCTGAGTCGTATAGAAAATTTTTATATTGTGCCAATCAACCCAATTTTTCTCTATAGCCTACTGAAACACTGCTAGAACTGAAGAACTGAACATGTAAACTGAGATAAGGGAAAGAAAGTTAAAATAATCTAAATCAAAGATATCAATCTTCTTTAGGATCTAAATAAATTAAAGGATATCTAGGGTGAAAAGTATGTAAGACAAGAGAGGCAGACTGTAAGAATAGGCAAAGCAGAACATTACAGAGAGTCAGGTCTGTGGTACAAAGGCACTTCTTCCTTCACTCAGCACTGTAGTATGTCTCTCCACTTCAGCCCTGTGCCGTGCTGCTCTCAATAAACTGCAGCCATGTCGTCAGACTCTGAGATGGCCATCTTTGGGGAGGCAGCTCCCTACCTCCGAAAGTCAGAAAAGGAGAGAATCGAGGCCCAGAACAAGCCTTTTGATGCCAAGACTTCAGTCTTTGTGGTACATGCGAAGGAATCCTATGTGAAAAGCACAATCCAGAGCAAAGAATCAGGGAAGGTCACTGTCAAGACTGAAGGTGGAGAGGTAGGTAAAATGCAAGATTTACAAACAGCATTTAATTCCCACTATGGGCTCTTAGCTGACGTGCACGTACCTTTCTTTTCTCTGACAGACCCTGACCGTGAAGGATGATCAAATCTTCTCCATGAATCCTCCCAAGTATGATAAAATCGAGGACATGGCCATGATGACCCACCTCCACGAACCCGCTGTGCTGTACAATCTTAAAGAGCGTTATGCAGCTTGGATGATCTATGTAAGTACCAGCAGCAGCCTTCCTTTGGGTAGCTCAGAGGAACTGCTCTGCCAGGCTAAGTGGAAGCCAATGTGCTGTCTCTCTTCCTTGCAGACCTACTCGGGTCTCTTCTGCGTCACTGTCAACCCCTACAAGTGGCTGCCGGTGTACAACCCGGAGGTGGTGTTGGCCTACCGA
>JASVER010000379.1:0-26716 GCA_030449065.1 Oceanodroma leucorhoa
AGACTTTTTCCCCTGAACTTAGTACGGGCCAACAGGATATGCAGAGCAGCAGAAATGAGAGGCCTTACTTTCCTACACTGCCTTTCTAACCCAGTCTGGAATGGGACTCAATACAAGGCCTTGTGGTTCAGACTGAACAGACTGGCTTCCCTCTCTAAACACTTGCACGTGATGCTTAGAAGATGAGAAATTCTAATACAAATGTTTCCTAATAAGGAAAACATTTTTCATCAAAAAGGTGATCAAAGACTTGAACAGAGACCCAGAAAGCATGTGATCTTCATCCCTGGAGACACTGAAAATCCAGCTGAACAACTTAAYYTGCTTTGACCTGGCAGACCCATCAAGAACCCTTCTAACACAGGCTACTCTACAGTTTCATCATGTTCTAGGCTTCTACTTCAAAAACAGAAAAAGCATGCTACTGCTGAAAGAAATCAACGCACAGAAACAGAATACCCAGACACAGGCTGAAAAAAACAAGTCTAACCAAATATGTCCTCTTGAATAAAATTCTGAAAACAATAAACACTAAAATTTATTCATTCAGCATATCCAAGCTTTTTACTCACTATATTACCTTACTAAAAATTACATTCAATTTAAAGAATTCTTAAAGTAATACAATTACTAGAGAAACCTTCAAACAGAACTTTTATTTCAGCAGTTAGACTACAACTCCCACTCTCTTCCTTCATGCACAGAAAACACAGCTGTGGTTTAACAGCAGCRTTGGTATAGGAGCAACAGCTGTGTTCCCACGTACATGCCCACCCCCGCCCCCGCGCGTAAAAGATCTGTTGGAAAAGAGGTCAGCTCTTGTTGGTACGGTTGAGTGTATTATGAGAAATGCGATGTTGAGAGCAGCCATGTGAATGCCGTGGGGTTTTTTAGCCTATATTTCTGGCACTTCAATAATAGTAGTTAAACTGGTTTTTAAGCTGTAAATGCAAGAGGATATTTTTTTAAGGAGAAGGCAAATGCTAACATGTCTGTTCTGTTAGCACGAAGAYTCAAGAATGGAGTAGGCTGGGGAAGATCTCTTTTGTTACATGTCAGAGTCCTACCTATTTCACAGGTTTAAAAATGGGAATTTTAGTTCTATTTCTTAATTATTTCTTCTATTAATCAGGCTATTTTTCTCTGATCTTAGGGGCCTTCCCTTCCAGAGAGTATTCTGTAAAAGGGAGGGAGGGAAGAGTTGTCCTTGCTAGTAAATCCCAAGAAGAGATCAAAACAGCTGTGTTGGTGTTCTCTACTTTCTACCAGACTTCTCTTCTGTATTTGGTATGCCCTTTCTCCCTGAGAATACCTCTCAAAAGTTTCTGAATCTCAAAACCTATAGTTAGGTGAAAATTCAGATGTCCTGACTGAAGATCTTGATCTGAATTGATTTCTGGAGGACTCTCCTTTGATTTATACTTTGGAACTATGAAGCCCTGCAAAAGGGCTTAAATTTTGGGAAGATCAAAAGCTGCTTTCAGTTYGTTTTGTGTTTTAACCGTATCATTCACTTCATAATATTTCCTTGTACTAGCACCTTGACTGAGAGGTGGAAATGGGACATAATCCTGCTTTTTACATTGTGTTTTAGGGTTAATCATCAAATCTCTCTCCTCTCCATGCATGTTGGATGTATATTGTTTGGGATGTTGCCAGAGCCTTACATTCCCATCAGAGAGTGACCCCTCATAGATTTTAGGGAAAACATGGATGGTTTCTTTGACTGCAGATGACACTTTGATACATGTGGTATGGTCGGAAATACAAGTTTATTGTCTGGCTCCAGGCCATGCTGATTAGACTCAGGGCTGATCAACAGGCAGTCCCAGCCACTGGGTGGGTGGAAGCATGATTCTAAAATCTGTTAAGGTGGTATTCAGCAGCACTGGAGCTTCTGACTCTTTGCGACTTCAGTTTCGCTTTTTTTTCACATTTTTGTTCTGTTTGCTACATAATAACTTTCTTTAATGGTACTTATAGTAAAGATAAATGATTTCCCCTGTCGATGTCCAGATCATCCCAACTGAAAATKAGTTGACCTTGATCTATCTCCTTGTATTCCTAGTCACTCTCAGGTTTGTAGGACCCCTTTTATGGTATCATTAAGAAGTATGCAGACTCTAGGTATTGCTAAGGCACTAATGTTCAGTAAAGGCTAATCATCTACATTACCAGCCCTTGGTTTTTTGGTCTGCTGCTGCTATGTACTTTCCCCACTTTGCTGTAATGCTCCTATTTTAAACCACATTAGTGTCTATAGCCATATTTCATTTTCCGGTGTTTCCTCACACAATATACTGAGGTATATACTTCAGATTATATACCCTTTCCTCCTAGAGTTGGACTATCCCAATGGGGTGCATGGGGARCTTGGTAGGGGTTGGGTGCAGAACAATGGCCATTCCTGGTTGAGTTGTTCAGGAGCCCTGGACAAAAGGGTGTGCATTGATCCAGTCCCCACAAGAACTTTGCGATAAAGTTGCCCAAAAGGCTCATTCTCACCCACAAGCTAACCTGTAGGTTCCCCCTCACCACCAAGTTACCCATCTCTGTTTTTACCAAGGTCTGTTCTTGCCTTCTTTGGTCACRTGTGCTAGGTCTGTTGCCTGGTAGTACTTTTCTTCTTCCCAAGGTTCGTCGTTCCGGACCCCCCTATATCATGTCATTAATCAGAAAGATCTCCATCACCAGTACACCAGGCACCTTCTTTGCCACATCTCCTGCAGTAAATAAGGATTTAGCATTCAAATGATGTCTCTGGGTAAGGTTTATTTGAGAGATGTGCCCAGCAAGTGGTCTGACCATCTTGCACAGCACAGACCAACTGGCTGTTTTGTCCACCACCAGGAGGGACCTTCCCATTGTTTTTGGAGGAAGGCTCAATAACCCGGGGCATGCATACGCGTTGGTCTCTGGCATTAAACTTAGTACCAGGATTTCACTTTGAAGAGAGATTAAGTGATGTGAGGTGATGCTTTTACCTGCAGCCCATCCTTCCCTTCACCACTGTTTTGAGTGGTACCGGGGTAGCTGAAATATAGGAGTTGCTGGAGCATATCTAGAAACTGGCAGCACGTAACTACCATGTAGGCAATCCTGCTTGAAGTTGTGGTATCCAATGCAAGCCCAGTGGAGCTGCCTGCTAGAACTTAGGCTCAACTGGCATAAAGGAACCCAAAAAAACTAATTCAGTTTTAGACTTCTACACAGCAAATACCTAAAATTAGAGATCTATTCTACTACCTTCATCTTCTAGATTGAAAAAACCCTGAACAAAAATGCCTATAAGTATTCTCAAAGGACTTGTCTGGCACTGTCTATAGGTGCAGAGGTCACAACATGAGATGATTAGATCTGGGGCACTACTATGTTACAAAGCATATTGCCAGTGAAATAGTAACTGTCACCATCACCATCCTTARGTCCTAAGGACTGCTCAGTGACACATCCCTCTTTTAGGGGGTGAGGTAAAATAGGGAGCCCTGCAACAGGAAGGGGGGCTGCTTACTCTCTTTCACAACAGACGGATGTGGCAACATGCAGTCTTAGATACCGCTCCCTTTTCCTTTCTCTTTGTCAGGGGGGAACCAACCTGCTTGCATATTCTCTTTCAACAGTTCTCAGGTTCTCTCAGTACTGCTTGGACTCCTGAATCTCTGTGGTACACACGGAGACTAATATAGCTTTGCTACTGTCCTTCGAAGGGCTTCTTTGACTTCCTTGTTCCTCAGGCTATAAATCATAGGGTTCAGCATGGGAATTGCCAGAGTATAAAACACAGAGATGATCTTGTCATCCTCCACAGAGTATTTTGAACTGGGCCGTAAGTACATGAAGGAGCCTGTCCCATAGAACATGGTGACAGCAGTCAGGTGGGAAGCACAGGTGGAGAAGGCTTTGCGTCTGCCTTGGGCAGATTTAATCTTGTGGATGGTGACCCCAATGCAGATGTAAGAGACAAGAATGAGGAGCATGGTTGAGGTGACGAGCACAGTAGCACAGGTGAAATGGACCAGGTCAGCGACATGAGTGTCAGAGCAGGAGAGCTTCAGGATGGGAGGCATATCGCAGAAGAAATGATTGATGATGTTGGAATTGCACAAGGACAGGCGGAATACAAATAATGTCTGAATAGTTGCATTCATGCAGCTCATGAAGTAGGACCCGCACACAAGGAGCACRCAGAACCTCTTGGACATAATGACAGGGTAGAGCAAGGGGTTGCAGATGGCTACAAACCGGTCATATGCCATCACGGCCAGGAGGTAGCACTCTCCTGTCACTGCAATGCAGAATAGGAAGAGCTGAGCTGCGCATGCTGTGTAGGATATGACTTTTGTCTCAGACACAAAGGTCATGAGTGTGCTAGGTATAATGATAGTGGAGTAGTTGACATCTAAGAAGGAAAGGCTGCCGATGAAGAAGTACATAGGGGTGTGGAGCTTGGAGTCAATCAGGACGAGCGTAATCATCCCCAGATTTCCCACCAGGGTCAACAGGTAGATCAGTAGAAACACCATGAAGAGAAGGACCTGCAGGTTCAGGTTGTCTGTGAATCCCAACAAGATAAACTCAGTCACCACAGTGTGATTCCTTTCCGCCATCTATCGTAGTTGGGAAAGCCAAGATTACACTGCAGAAAACAAGGCAAACACAGGCTGACTGTCAGTGGGTCAAACTGTCTCTCATCAGGCTGATCTACGATGACGGTATAATTTTGTGTATCTTCCTATTCATGTTTTTCAAGTTCTGAACTCAAATTACCTCGCAGGCGTTTCCTGCCTTTCAAAGGCTTGTATTCYTTCTGTGTACTCTGAAGGAGCACARGTTAACAAATCACACTTATTCYTGAAGGTCTCACTCCCTTTCCCTCCCCAAACACTTAGCTTAACTTCTAAGGCGGTAATCTGCACAACAGGCACTAACTCCATAGTATTGGAGTATTTGTTTCACCTCACCTATTTTAGCTATCTACACAAACATGACTTGAAATGCTTGTTTTTCCCATTTTTATATAGACATCATCTGGATAATTAACTTTGTACATTGCTGGGATATAAWGGTAAACACATGCTAAGCTAGGAAAATCTCTCAAACAGAAGAATTGGGGCCAGAATTGTGTACCTTATCACTATGACAAAATGATTTTTTGGGGGCAATTATGGTAAGCAGAAGGCYGAASCTAGGGGTTTAGAAAAGCTCAACTATAAATATTAATGGCATTTCAGGCTGAAAGGGAGCAGAGCTTCTGCTCTGCTGTTACTTCCATAAATTTGAGAATAAAATGAGAATTATAATCAGTTGAATTCTCAGGCATAGTCTGCTCAAGAAGTTTAAAAATAAGCGTTCTGTTCCCAGGAATAAAAAATTAAAAAGAGACCTTGGAAGAATTGAATTTGTCCATTTCCCTTTTCCAAGGAAGGATTAACTCTACTGATGTAACTATTTGAAACATTGGTCTAATTTGTTCTTTAAAATCTCCAGTAYAGTACCATAGATTTACCATGGTCCCTTAGTCACTTTTGTTTGTTCTTAAAAAATTACTATTATTCAGCTTTCTCCTAAAGATTAACCCAAATTTTCCCATTGTAATTTAACTGAAAAACTTTTTGTGTCCCCCCCTCCCATTGTGGGCAAAAGAAACCACTTTTCCCCTTCCACCATTTCACAGAATCATAAAATCATAGAATGGCTCAAGTTGGATGGGACCCGTCAGGATCACCAAGTCCAACTCCCTGCTACTCGCAGGACTACCTAAAACTAAACCACACAACTAAGAAYGTTGTCCAGACGCTCCTTGAACTTACGCATTTTTCCACCATCAGTTTTAACACAGTGACCTTTTTGGCATGTTGTTTTTCCTAGACTGTCTCCTGTAGGGTGTTAGTTCATTTTGTAGATTGTTATCTTGAATCAAATAGTTTGTTGTAATGGCAAACATGACAAACATGTCAAACAGAACCTTAGCAAGATGAGAAAACTACTGCTTAGAAAGCTAGTAAACCCAGGTCCTAAAATCTGGGGAAAAAAAAAAAGAAAAAAACACCTGAGATTTTCAAGAATACCTGTATTGTTACACCGTAAGGGGGGGAAGTGGGAATTCTCCCTCCCACCCAGTAGAGCAAAGATATAAAATATTTCTAATATATGCATTCGTACTGATCACAGAACTTTTAGTTCAAGCCCTGCTCTTACCTTACTGCTCACATCTTAGCATGCTGGGTGCATTAGTGCTTCTTCTCTTGTCAATGTAAAAAGAAACAGGAAAGAGGAAAACATTCTGTCAATGCAGATTTGACTGCAAGTTGTACAGTCTCTATTAGTTCCAAATAAGAAGTGATTTCTATTTTCTAAAACCAGAAAGGAAGAGGTACTGTATCTCTAGCAGAGTCAGAGAGAGGAAAATCTCTCACACCTTACCAGCAAGTAGGTATTTTAGCAGCTAGCATGCACATTCATATACTTTTGGGCGTAGAATTCCTGATGGGCCCCAGAGTCTGAACCAGAGACAAGGCACAGCGGGACCATTAAAATGTCCTTTGTACTCCCGGTGGAGATAGCCTGTCCTCTATTTTCCTGCAATTAGACAAATGGACTTTATTCCTCTCAGTTTTAAAGAGAACATTTCTCTTTTTTCTTCTTTTTTTTTTTTTTTTTTTTTTTGTTTTTTTTTCTTTTTTTTTTTTTTTTTTTTTTTTTTCTGCTACTTAGTAACCTAGGACTATAGGACTATAAAATCACGGACTATAAAAACACTCTCCATATTGGGAAGGGAACCACAAGCAATGAGAACAAGTTGTTTCCGGTCAGCAAGGAACGTTCAGCTATTTCAGGCTGGAAATAGCATGTATGCTAGYAAGCACACTAGAGAGCAGTGAGTATTTCTGCTTTGTCACCCACACACAGAGACTTTTTCCCCTGAACAGGATATRCAGAGCAGCAGAAATGAGAGGCCTTACTTTCCTACACTGCCTTTCTAACCCAGTYGGAACGGTACTCAGTACAAGGCCTTGTGGTTCAGACTGAACAGACTGGCTTCCCTCTCTAAACACTTGCATGTGACGCTTAGAAGATGTCGCAAATGAATTTTTTAGAGGCCGCTTAAAGAATCACCGTCAAAGGTATTAGCAGAAAGTGGGTTTAGTAGTGATTTCTAAAAGTGCGACTTAACAGAGTTTGATGGCAAGGTTCACTCTATTACTTACCACACAGATGAAACATGTGAAGAAAAATCATGTTATGTCTAAGGGTTTATATCTAAGGGATTATATGTGTTTAGCAGCTGTCTAGGGTTCATTCACAGTTTTAGCAGCACTTAATCATTGACTAATTTAACATTTACAATGTAACTTAGTATAGTCTACTACAATCACAACAGTGACTTAATTACAGATTATGCTTATTATCATTTCACACGCACACTCACAGACAGAAATATATACAAATGTACAAAAGGTATACCTGTTAAAAACTCCCCTCAAGTTCARTGAAGAAATATTCACCTAAAATGTCTCGGCATTTCTCAAWGGGCAACGSCTGAGCCTCAAGAAGTGAAGAGTTTCAGCGTAGGTCCTATCGGATGACAGTCCTCCGAATACCACAGACTCGAGAGGTCACAAACTCTGAGAGACATYCCACTCAGGGAGAYGCTGGGTGCAGYCYGCTGCSGTCCCGGAGAGCTCAAAGGGTCTCACTTAGGACCACTGTTTATAGTTTCGCAAGATGATTGGCTTTAGTCATCYRTAAATTTCCATCCTGGCCACAGTCCCAGGTGCTAGTTACTAAAAAATTCTCAAGGTTTCAGTGTTGTTCCATTTGAGCTACAACTCACATAAAGGTATCAGGGGATGACACCAGGCAGTAGAACTATGTTCCCAGCCTCCCCTATGCAGAGTTTCTGATACGGTCAAGGAGCGCTCAACTGCCAGACTCAGTAAACCAAGGCCGAGGTTTCACGTGAATTTCTGAGATCAACAAGCGGCCCAGAAGAGGGGGGGAGTGAATGCACCACCACAATCCACCCCATGACTAAAGTCAATCCATCTTGATCACAGAGTGGCCATGTGGTCACCTCTTGCCCCTGTGCCTATAAACAGATCAATACCACATTCTAATTGTAATTTGAGGGAAATTTTTGGTTGGCTTACTGAATTATTAARGTTTTTAATTGCATTTGTTCAATGCAATTAAACAATGCTATATACGCGAGGAGACTTTGGTAATAGTGTCATTTGTTTAGTTATCTTTCACACTCTAACATACAGAACAATGTTCAACAACAAACATAGTACAATAGAAAYTAGTAAAATTGYGATGGGATGTAACATCTGATTCAAAGTTCCTGTTGSTGTTGGCRACCATCCAAATAAAGCATCACACCAGTGATGTTTGCTATCCTTCTTCATCTTTTCTAGGACATGGTGTGTCTTCTCTGCATCATGATGGACAGTAATCAGAGTTCTCTGTCTCTTGTTTCAATTCTGTTTTAGCAATTGACTCAGGTCATCATGTTGTAACAGTTTTCTTACTAATGTAAGATTCATTCCAGTGAGGGTATGTAGTAAACCTTGATAGGATGTATAGCTTGATTGTAGCAGCTGATGGTTTGTAATAGGAGCTGATTAGTTAAAGTCACATCCCACAATCTTGGTAAAGTTACAAACACAGATATTTGAGTGATTAAATGTGATTAAATGAGTGATTAAATTCCCCAAGGGGAAGGAGGATGGGCTGATGGTGAGTCCCTTAGAGACTTCCGAGGACCGCTCTCCGGAGAGTACTCGGGAGACTTCAGAGGAGACTTCAGAGGACAGTCTTGTGGAGAGTCCCCGGAACGATCCCCTGAAGGGTCCTCCAGAGAGTCCCTGCTTAGCCCCCTGCAGATACCGCTGCTGAGTCCCCTGGCCACCCCCCCACCTGCCCCCCAGCGTCATCCGCCCCACATGGCCCCACTGGTGGAGGAGGCGCTGTGGAGGCAGCCCCAGGTGGTTTTGACCCACTTGCCACAGCCGCCGGGTGTCAGCTCCTGCCGGCTGGTGCCCACATCAGGCAAGGTGGGCGACTAGTAGGCCAAGCGCCCCACACCAGCCGGCACCCCCAAGACACAGAGACGTCCCCGTGGGACAACATGCCACCCAAGAAGAGGAAGAAGATGGTGGTGTGCTGGGTGGTAAAACACTCAAAAACCCCGCAGGAGGGGAAGCCAGATGCGGATGGTGCGGCGGCAGGCAGCAGCAGGCAGCAAGCGGGCAGCAGCAAGCGGAGGGCATCCGACGGCAACAACATGCCCACCAAGTGAGCCAGAACCCTGAGGGACGCCGGGGGACAAAGTGCTCCACACCCCCCTGACTGCTGTTGATAGCTTGATAGAGAAGGTGTGGAGCACGGATCCCTGCAACGTGCAACCTGCACCCACCCACTCCAGCCCCAGCCCTCTCCCATATCTCTATTTCTTGCTTAATTCATTAAAGGTTTGATGTTCGTTTCACAGCGCCTCTGCCTGCGGTCATTCGTGCAGCAGGAGGTGGGGGGGTTAATGCAGCCCCTGACGCATGCATAGATCTGACCCTCCACCTCTTCACTACAGTACAGGAGGAACACCCCATGATTCCAGATGCAGATGGTTAAACAGAACCTTAATTCCCAGACTCGGGCTAAACGAACTGGAAAGAGCTCTTAAAAATCTATCTGCTACCATCAATACCAATCGCACAGTAGATGCCACTTTAGCCTTGCTACAAGAAAATTCTTCTTTAGCTTTGATAGTAGGACAAAATCATCTAGTACTTGATATGCTTACCCTGTAACAAGGAGGTGTCTGTGCATTGATTCATACCACCTGTTGCACTGATGTTAACAAATCTCGACAAATCGAACACGACGTCTGTGCCATTTCCAAACATTTACAAATGTTACCTCAAATCCCAGTATCTCCTGGTGGATTTTCACTTTCTAGCCTCTTTAGTTGGATACCATCCTTAAATTTGCAAAAAAAAAGTAACAAAAACTCTTATTATTGTAATATTCTTTAGCCCATTAATACGTTTTGTTTGGGTTGTGATTAAGCTTTGCTTTGCCATATGTCATAGAACCAAACGATCCACCACACCGATAGCGATTAATCTCACATTTTCCCCCCACTTGGGAAAGTCCTCCTCCTCCTCCTCCACCACCTCTCCGTTCACCCCCCAGCCATTTTGCACCTGCAGAGGCAAGACAGGCTCGCACCCCCACTCTGCAGGGCTGTTACCCCAACCACTGGATCACGCCGTTACCCACGCCATAAGGGGTGGAGTGTGGCGAGACGCTCCTGACCTCAGGTATGGCATGGGACAGTGGAAAGCACTTACATAGCGTGCTTGCACTGCTCACACCCGCATGGACCCATTCACACACTGAAACCTGTAACCCACCACATACAACTACTTGCTGTGAGAGACTGAAAGAGTTAATGTGAAGCTGATGCCTCAGACATTGTGGCAAATGGGTTCTGCATAGCAGTGATAAGCTGCAAATGAGGAGTCGGGTAACAGGACACGCAGGGCGTGCCAGAGAGTGCGCAGGTGCGCGCTCTGCCCAAGCCGGACATCTCACCATACACGGCAAAAGGTCACACAGAGTTCGTCTGGGGAAGGGGCTCTCGACCACCTGAAGACCACCGAGAGACCACTCGCGACCACCCCTCTCCACAACAGCACCTGCACAAAAAGTTCGAGAAACTACGTGGCTGACGCAACCGAGAGATAGGGGATGACTATAAAAAGACCCCAACCCAAGGAGCCAGCACGCGCCCGCCACGAAAGSATTGCTGCACCCGTCATCATCGTCATCGCGGGATCCAAGGGTGGTGATCTCTCTCTCCCTCTCTCTCTCTCTCTCTTTCTCTCTTTTCCTCTCTTTCCTTTTCTTCTTCTAAAWGCTTTAATAGAACCCACATTGCCTACCGCTACTACACTTTCTAAGTTCAGGTTGTTTATTGTAACATTTTCCCAGTTCAGCTTGCTTCTGCCTTAGATAAAAACACTTAACCGATCGTTTGGTGTCATTTCACCTTAATTTAGCCCGAGCGAATTTCAAAACCTTTACGACCCCCTGCTCCGATCAGGCCGGGTCGTGACATTTTTAAATTGGCACCACGGACAGGGTCCCTCGTTGGTGCTAAAGCAATCGTTGGGACCGGGCTTTCACGGCAGCCCCTCTCTGAGAGGAGTCATATACAAGGGGAGACAGTCTTCAGAGGACTAACAAAGGATCTGTTCCCTATACTTGTGTACCCGTTACGGCCTCCCTGGGAGGTCCGGGGAATTATGGYCTCTCTGCGAGGTCCAATTGTAGGCATTACGGCCTCCCTGCGAGATCCGATTGTAGATTGTACCCCTCTCCTGGAGAGGTTAGAGGGCTATAACGCCCGACCTTCTCCCCCGGTATGACTTGGGCCCATAATTGGCATGATCCGCAAGCCGTAGCGGACAGAATCTCTACTTTGGCTAAAAAACAAAGGTTGAAGCAAGGAAAGGGGAAAGCGTTAGTCTGTGCGGTTTTAGGAGCCACCTTGGTGGCAGCACAGAGGGATAAAATCATGACCCGGCAGGCAGAAGAGGGGACAATAAAATCCCTTCAAGATCTAGTGAAGGCTTTGCAGGAACAATTAGAAAATGAAACAAGAAGTGTCTCTGACCAACTTGCCACCGAACGAGTGACTAACCAAAGATTACATACCGCTTTGATGGAGGCTTTGGAACGGGAGAAAATATTAAGGGAGCAATTAGATGAAACCCACTCCCAAATCGATGTAGGAAATATGGATACAAATTCTGATGGGTGAAAAGACACTAAATTGGCATACCCTCTTAAAGACCTAGAACGTATGAGAGAAATATTTTCCCTTGAGAAGGGAGAAGCCATACTGCAACCTTTGATTAAAACTGAGACTGTGGATGGCGGTCAAGGAGGAGCTCAGCAAGTTACCACTAGCATTGCTCCCTATTCCGGCACCAATTTGGCTAAAATTCAGGAAGAATATTCCCGAGGACCCCGAGAAATGGAAACTGAATATGTATGGAGAGTATCTCTTACTGGGGGTGACTGTATCTTGCTGAGTGAGGACAAGGCAAGAGGGTATTGGGGACCGGGAGTTTTTATAACTACAAATGACGATAGAGAACCCTGGTCCCTGACCCAAAGAGTAGCATATTGGGCAGGTGGATTGGACCCTATGGAAAGGGCAGATCCTTTCTCGATTAAAGTGCCTACAGTGGGTCATATTTTAGAAGGTGTACAGAAAACTGTGTGCCTCCAGCTGATGCATGACCAATTACTGGTCCCGCAACAGCCCTCTCCCATGCAATATGTGGCAGACCCCGACAGGTTGCAGCCTCTTATAAGGGGATTGCCCAATGCTTTGAAATTATATGCAGTGCAATTACAAGATCGTTTGAGAATGCCCCGACCCCGGAGAAGGGGGGGTGCCCCAGAAATGACATGGGGAGAAGTAGCACAGGAGTTGATTAATTACGGGAAACRAATGGGATTCACCTGCCAGGGAGAGACAAAATCCAAAGCAGATTTTAGGAGGGTGGAAGGCAATGGGGGAATAAAAGCTAAACCCTTGCACAATTCCCAACCCCTCCCAGCAAGGCCGACGCAACCTCCCAATAGTAAAAGATATATACTATGTACAGAGCGCATCTCAAAGGGGATTCCCCGAGAGGTGACGGATGGGTTACCCATCCCCAACCTGGAAAGTCTGGTGAAAGACTGGGACAAAATAAAGGGGGCCTCATCCCTCTCAAACCCCAAGGATCGATCTCTCTCATCCTGAGAACATGGAATTATAACCCCGTCTGCTCCCTGGGAGACTGAGTCAATTGATTTGAATGTGCCAGAGTCAGGAAACTCCCTCCGCCATCCCCAAAAAGTGAGCTGGGGGATGGGCAATGGATTTATCTAAGAAGGCTCACAAAAAATGATGAAGGGGACCTGTTGATTACTTTTCCCCTGGGCCCCTTTAAGACTCCAGTCACCTTTTTGGTAGATACTGGAGCACAGATGTCAGCCCTGTGGGCAGATAAAGCCAACTGCAATGGCATAATTGCTGATAAGAAACAAATTTGGGTAACAAATGCCTTTGGAAACTCGATACTGCAACCCACTGCTCCAGTTAAGTGTTGGTTACCTGGGGACGAAGCTGCAACAGAGGCTTTTATGATCCTAGGGAACTTACCAACGAACATTTTAGGACTTGATTTATTGAAGGGGAGAGCGTGGGTAAACTCAAAAGGAAGGGAATGGAAGTTCAGACTCCCTGTGGCTTCGATAAGACTTTTACAGTCAGCGCCTGCACTTCCTCCTTCAAAGATAGTCAGTGTGAAACCCTATGCCTTGCTCTTAGGAGCAAGGGAGGGAATTACCCCTGTAATAACTGAGTTACAGGAACAGGGGACTTTCTTGGTGGGATGGGTAGCTGCACACCAAAAAGAGAATCACCCAGCTCACATTTGGAATAATCAAGTAGATTTGCTAACCTGTTTAGCTACAATGGTAGCAGAAGCTGAAGAAGAAAAGTGGGAACACCTGTTAGAGTGGTTACATGTGAAATGTGGCCATTCAGGAGTTAAAGATCTTTTCAAAGAAGCTGGTGGCAGGGGTTGGCCTGTTACTCGGCAAATACGTAATACGGTCGTTTCTGCACGTAGTCAGTGCCGTACCTGATTAGAAAGGCATCCCTTGGAAGAACCCCCTCTCCACTTATGGAACAGGAAGGGACTCTGGGAGTCTTGGCAATTTGATTACATAGGGCCTTTTAAGAAGTCAGACGGGAAGCAATATGTTCTTGTCGGGGTGGAAGTGGTGTCAGGACTTATCCAGGCTGAGGCTGTCACAAAAGCAACTGGGGACAACACAGTGAAAGGGTTGAAGCTATGGTTTAGTTACATACCTAAACCCCAGTCGATCTAATCAGATAACGGTAGTCACTTTACTGCTGGGGTGGTTCAGGAATTGGCAAAAGGTGAGGGAATACAATGGATATTTCATACGTCCTACTATTCTCAAGCTAATGGGATTGTGGAAAGAACAAACGGATTGCTGAAACGTTTCCTTAGACCCCACGATTCCGCGTGGCCTGCACGACTCCCTAATGCTGTAGCAAAAGTGAATAGTCGCTGGGGTGTAAATGGATGTCCCAGGCTCACTGAATTTTTTCCCAAACCTCCCTCCCTCCTCCCAGGGAAAAAACAAAATGACAAATTCAGTGAAACAACTCCACTATCCAGGGAAACCTGTTCTGGTAGACTTACCAACAGCAGGGGAGGTACCCTTAACCCTAAAAACTCTGCTTAACCCCTATGCCCGGATAGCAACCGACGCCCACAGCAAAGACCATCGAATCAATACTAGATGGATTGTACTATTCTTTGAAACTTGTTTTGTTCCTGGTCTGTGTATCTTGCAGGTCCTCACAGACAGACCATATGTTTATATTATTACCCCTAGTGATTGTTTGTATTATCTGTGTAATTCTCTTTGTTGCTTTTGTATTCTATAATAGGGCACGATGCTTTGAAAAACCCTTTTCCTCACCTTTGCCATCCTCAGTGAGGGGAGAGGAAATGAGCCTCCAAACGTTGCCTGGGAATTAATTCAAGGATTTGTGCATGTCTGGAATCATACTAACCAAGGAGTTTGTGTCTCAATTCCCAAATCTTCAGAAGAAGGTATTGGCTTCTCTATGGTTAATCTTAACCTCTCCAAGTTGCTAGAAGGTAAATTGTATACAGTTGTGATAAATGACTGAGTCCCAAATGGGATTGCAATTAAAATTTATTAAAAGAATAAAGGCAAGCAAACAGCGCTGGGKGCRCCGGGAGCTTCTGCTCTACCAAGACGCACACCCGTACAGGTCTCGTTTCTGGTTTATATTTCTCCTGCCAATACATATTCATAGGGAGGGTTGGTCTTTACAAGAAGATTCCAGAAATAGGTGTGTCTTCTTCAGCACATGTGCCCTATAGGCTCCTTCGCTTAACACTTGTGCAGTTAGCAACAGAACCAGTCCAAGCTCCTATCGCATGTGCCCCAAAGACTTCCCCCGCCAAGCACTGTGCGGCCAGCAACAAAACCGGCCCAAACTGGCACACTAGAATGCCTGTCAGGCGACCCCCACAAGGTACAAGAACTATATACATTAACCACTCTGTTTTTCTTAGGCTTGTGGTTATATAAGGGGTGTATAAGACAGAAAATCACATTTCATCATGCAGCCCTGTGGGAAGCTTTTTGGAAAGCAATGGACACATKGAACTAATGAACTTATGAATTATGAGAAGAGATGAGAGACTGAAACTGCACAGAACAGCCCCTGCAGTCTGAAGGTCAACAAGAAGGAGGAGTTCACGCGCTGATACTGAAACTGCTGTGATGTCAGTGTCTATTCTTAGAATCCACTTGTTATATACCCTCCGCTATTGTTTATACTAAGATACCGCTATGCTTAACCAATAGTAATATGCGTATATCTGTTTAGAAGCCAGTGAGCACTCGCCACGAGTACTGACCCATGCTGTAGCAGAGTATATAATGGCTTAAGTTTTCCTAATAAACRGCTTYAGCACGATCATATTGGTCTGCGTCTGAGTCCGGGCATTCAGCATGATCATATTGGTCTGCATCTGAACCCATACCGCGAACTACGACACAGCCCTAGCATTTTTCTATATTAACACGAATCAGATGAACACATTTCACAATGTCATTAATAACTGCACCATCAATTGCACATGGGGCAGAGTAAAAGCTCCGTTCGAGAGTCAACATAACAATGCTTTTAATTTTAAGGGGGAATGGAGGATAAATCAGAATGCATTTTATCAAATTCCTCCAGTAAAATGGACCCATCTTAACTGATCATTTGGTGTCGTTTCACCTTAATTTAGCCCGAGGGAATTTCAAAACCTTTATGACCCCCTGGTCTGATCAGGCTGGGTCATGACACTTGTGAATCACCAACCCTTTTGAGACACATCCAGCTTTGTACGTAAAGGACGTGTCTACCTGTCAGTCATATGACTGAACAGAGAAGGCACAATCCCATAAATAAGGTGCCCCAACGCTAACTCGGAGTAGCTCTCGTTGGCTGGTCCAGGGGCACTGCCCGGCAAAGGAGATGATGTCCTTACGTCATGACGGAGAACACAACAGGTTGACAATTTCCCCGACCGTTGCTCATCAGTGGACAAGATTAATCGTTAACAGTCTTGTACCTTGCCTACACAGCAAGTGAGATTTCCCCTTCTCCCTTTTGCTCATGCTTAGATTTCTTGCACTCTACTCAGGCTTAATTATATTGTCAACTTATACGATTACAATAAGGTTGAACAGACTTGGTCCGTAGACCGTTGCCATTTTGTTGTCCGACACCCAAAGAACCCTTGTCGTGTGACAGGCATCCACCTCTGTTCGAAGTTTTAAGCAATAGCCCATGTTTGGCAAAGAAAGCCGGAGAGAGAAGCACCAGGATGTACACAAAGAGAAATCCCAACAGAAGTCTCCTCTGTCGATCTAAAAACTGAAGGGAAAAAAGGACTCAAAAACCAGAGCGGCCTTTTCCATCACCCCRATTTAAAGCAGAGCAAGCAGCTTTTATTTTAACGTCGTTGAAGAAATCCCTAATAAGGCCTCCTTCAGAACACTGCTTTGGGGTTCAGGACACTCAGGTAGACCAGATTAAATGCGCAGAGCTACCAACACAGAACAGGGAAATGAAGAAACTGTTATATAAAGTAATATTTGTACGAGGGAAAAAAAAATTCAGCTTTTTCRTGATTATAACAACTGTGATGTTTACTTCAGAAAAAGATGGGAATGAGGGAGAATAACCTGCCTAGGTTGAAGGTAGAGCATGAGCAGTTAATGAATGACCAGGGATTACTCCATCCAGAGAGGGCAGGAAAGACATCCCAGGATTAGGGTGAATTTTACATCTGATGAAACAGCATCAACACCCTGGCAGTGTGAAGGCTACAGAAGACTACTGAGAAGACTGCAGTCYCAGGCTTTTTGTGGGACCATTATTCTGCAATGGGCTTTGCCTTGGCAAAGTGACGGCAAACCAAACATCGCCACTTGAGCACTCGAACTACAACGTCATGATCCCAAGGGGATCAAGTCTGTAAGACTCAGACAGACTTAGCTGAGAAAATAATGAGTCCAAATGAAACGTATCTCCAGGAGATAAAACTATGGGCAGGAGCTGGCTCATCCTGGGACTCGGTACCACTTAGGCACACGACCTGCAGTCCAGAAGTACCTCTGAAAAGATCTCAATGGCCTGCATTAACATACCAGCACGCACTTGAGATGTAAACACTGACAAGTCATCTCTTATTTGCATCACATACAGAGGACCCAATTTAGCAAATTAAGCCTTACTTCTGCTGAAACTTTCCTTACAGACAGCTCATCATCTGTGTTAGTCAACTGTAGTAAAGACCTGTTCTAGCGCAAAGGCTCGACCCCTGCCTATGGCAAAGAAGCCGTTTAGACAAGCCCCAGTTTTCCTTCCTCACTGCTGCCTCGCTTCCCTGAAATCAATCAATATCAAAAGCTCCGTATGAAGACTGCATAAAAAAGTCAATTGCAAGTGCCTTTACTCATTACTATTTTTGTCAGGCACCGTTCTAGAAAGAAACTAGCTTTTCCTGCTTGCTTTTCTACAGCTTCATTACCTTTAAAGATGACGCTTCTTACCTCTGCTACTACAATACAGCCTCACAGCCCAGCCCACCTTCACCATGCAAAGATGGGCACACTACAGGAACGCGTTACTCTCAAAGAACAGGCTCTTTCATCCACTCTTCCTCTTGCTTACCAAAGTTCAGAGCGTGCTAGAAAACAACAGCAAAAAAGCAGGGCTCTCTCTCATGTTTTACAGAGCCCATTGTATCAGCCGTTCAACATTAAGTCCAACTCCAGTCTGAATTCCAGAATAAGAAATGCTGTCTTAAAAATTTCCAGAAAAAAAAAGGGCTTTGAAGTGGCAAGACCAGAAAATGTTCATGAAAGCACCATCATGCAAGTACACATCCCTGATCACAGACCAACTGCACCGTTACCTAAGTAAGCGATGTTCTCTGTTAACTGGCAGCCACTGACATCTCAGACTGTTGACCAGGTCTGAGACTAGAGGTAGATCCAGCAGCACCTAGGCTCCTCTCTGAGAAGGAGTTTAGAAAGCAAGGGGGTCTACTCTGAACCTCATGACTCAACGGGAGGCTCTCCTTATCCCTTTTGTATTAGACACAAATCATTGTCCAAGTCTGAGACTAAGACTGGATCCAGTAGGGTCTTCTCTGAACCTTGTGACTCAACGGGAGGGTCTCCCTTACCCTTTTGTCCTCAGTCTCTGCACACATCATTCCAACACAATTCTGACACGATTCTCTCTGTGTATACTTAATCCATGTAATGAGTAATAGAGTGAACCTTGCCATCGAATTCTGTTAAGTCGCGCTTTTATAAATCTCTATTAAAATCAGCTTTGCTGATACCTTTGCCAGTGGTTCTTTAAGCAGCCTCAAAACCACTCATTCGCGACAGCCACAGATGACCTTTTTTATTTTTTTTTTCTCTTTTCACCAAAAGGGTGGCACGTCTTTCTGAATGCAAGATGAGTTACAGGGGTTTACAGACAGCCCATGGAAAACTGAGAAATGAGTCTGTGATCACTTCCATCCCCATTCCTTGGCACTCTAACACTGCTTTCGCATTCCCTTCCTCGCCAGCAGCCAGGCCTTACGAAGTCTGCACAACGTGTACAAGAGGATGACTTTGCCAGGTATTGCCCAAATCATCTCCTACGTGAATTCTGATTGGTTCAACTACTGCCACAGCCTTTTCTCTCCTTACGTGCAGTCTAGCCCCATTCTGACCCACTCAGAAAGCTCCTGCAAGGATCATCTCACTCACTGCCTTAATCACAACTAACAGTCTCCTTAACACCCTGAAGTTTTTTCTGTCACTTCACACATACACTTAATATGGCCTTTCAYGACTTAGCCTCCTCCCTCATGTTATTTCGCACTGAATACCATGACGACAGCTCCTAATTACAGGTCCTGAGAGCAGCTTCCACCAACTGTCACCTGCTACACACCAACAGGAACAGCACTGTCTTCTCCCATGGCCAGCTCCATGCTCAGGAGGAGGTGTTCACACATCCCTGCCAGCTGGCYATGCTGCCTGAAAATCCCTGCTGTGCTGCTCAAGGCCATGAAAACTGTTACGCTATGGCTTTACCCACATCACTGTTTCTCATGCTGAGTGACACTGCCCATTTCTTCATATTCCCAAAAAAAGCACCCTTTTTTTTCCTGAATACCTGCTGTGACCTCACTACAGTACAGGCCCAGAGTCCACGACTATGGCTGCTAAAGTCYGTAATAATACAGAATTGTGCAGGGATGAAAAAYACCCAGTGGTTCARCTCCTTTCAATTGTTTAAGAGAKGGCTTTTGGCTAKAACACAGTCGAGAAAATTTAAAAYCAACACTAACCTACACTCCCACCTTGACTGGCAGTTCTTTCTTCATCAGTTCTTTGCATTTCTTTCTTTCCTTGGGAGTACATATCAGGATTTTCCACATTAAAAGAAACAAGAAAGATCAGTCACAAATATGCAGAAAACCWGACATCCACGTACTCTGTGCCTACACAATAACATTATCAAGGCCCTGCCTATACACAAAAGATTAATGTACAGTTTTCCTACAGAGGAAGCAATTAAGGCTCAACTGAACACAACCATCTCTTGTTACCTATTTTCACCTATCTCTATACATGCTGCTTCAGCTTCTATTTTTCAGGCTGTTAMCTATGAGAAAATGGAAGCATGTTTTACTGTAAGAAGGAAACCCTGAATTGGAAACTTAGTTCATGGCCTCATTTGCCTCTCTATGCTCATATCCAGAGAATAGCCCAGGAAACAGTACAGAACTGATTAGCAAAGCAAACCCAGGACACCTCAAGAGATCCCGTAACTACACGACTCTGTCTTTCTTTTTCACCCCCGAGGTCCCAAAGCACCAGGGCAGGAGCAGGCAGGGCAGTTGTGCGCTCGGTTCGCACCAGGGAGGAGAGAGCAGGAACAGCACTCTGGCACCCAGGATTAGTAACAAGAATTTCTGCTCTGAACTGGGGCTAGTCAATGTGCAAGTACAGCACTGATCCAGATACGAACGGAGGGTGTCAGTTAATCCCAGGTGCCACATACACTGTACCTTCTTCCATCGCCTCCACTTGATGAACTGTTTTCCAGGCTCTTCCATCTCATCCCAGCTCAGACACCTGCACTCTGGCTCAGGGCTGACTGGGGGCTGGTGACCCTCAGGGCAGCAGCAGGAGCCGCTCTGACCCCGGTTATGGGGTTGTCCCTGGGGCTGAGCTCTCAGGCCCAGGGCTGGTGAACTTGGCCATGGTGGGGTCCGTGGGCGCTGAGGTCTCCAGGTACCCCCAGGCCCATCCTCGCTGCAAGATACCTGCTCCTGTGCCTGCTGCACCCCTGCTGTGGCCTGGCCCTGGCCCTGGCCGTGGTCCTGGTCCTCTGCCCCCTCCGGCCCCGCCCCAGGCTGGCTGTGACTGACAGGATGCCTCCAGCTCTGCTGATTGGCTCAGCCGTGGCCAATGGCGCGGCTGTTGCTGGGCGGGCAGGGGCAGCCCGGGCCTCGCCTCACAGAGCTTCCCTAGCCCCTGCGCCGCCACACCCCAGGGCTGGGGCTGGGTGATGGGGGGTGATTTCAGGCAGCCACGGCCCTGGGCAGGAGGAGCTGCCTGTTATTACCCTGTAGCTTTTCTGAGGTTTAATTCAGGCATCTTCAGAGGAACAAAGTCAAACGCCAGCAGCTTCTGCCCAGGCCCTCTGTGGAGGAGACAGGCCGTCCTGGAAAGGGCCCTGTCGGGGCACAGGCCTCGTCCTGCTGCGCTCACCCAACCCAGCCCGCCGGCCGCGGCATCTCACCCCCCAACCGCAGCTGCTCCTCAGCCCGCCAGGACGCTGGGCCTGCGGAGAGAGGCCTTCAGGAGGGGCCATTGCACCTGGAGCTATTCTCTCAGCAGCACGAGGTGTGTGCACAGCTCTGCCCTCCCTTGGTCCGCTCATGGGGTCTGGGCCTGCTCAGGAAGGGAGGGAAGGGAAGAGGGGGAGGGGAGGAGACATGACAGGAGGAGAGGGGACAGGAGGGGAGCAGCCCTGGGTTTGCTCTGGATAGGCAAGGCTTTCCCAAAATGTGGGTCTGTCTGTGCTGCCAGCCACAGCCCTGGGCAGGAGCCGCTGGTGTCGGCCAGGCTGGCACCTGGCAGGAGAGCCCCTAGTCACACCGCCCATGCTGACCCCAGCACCCAGGGCCGTCCTCAGGCCTCGCCTTCCCCTGGGCAATGAGGAGGAGAGACGCCCTGTCCTGGCGTGGCCCAGGGCATCCTCTTGTGGCCAGAAGGAAGGACAGAGCCTCGTCACTCTCCCCACGGGGCTGACCACTGTCCTTCACTGCTGTCCCTGGGGCTCCCCAGTGCTGGCAGGCCTCGCAGGGCTTCAGGGCCAAGGAAATGCCGGGGTGCCAGGGGCTCCTGGGGCCCAGGGCAGCTTTGGGCATCTCCGAAGATGAGGCGCAGCTGCCCCTTTGCTTTTGCAGATGCAGTTATGTGCTACCCCCTTCATGGTCAAAACGGTTTCTCCTTGTGGAGTGTGGACTGGCCAGATGCCACGTCCCTGTTAATCTGGGAGGACTTCAGGGAAACAAGGAAGTCCCAGCATGCACACAAGTAGGAGGTCAGTGAAAAGGAGCCATGTCAAGGTTTTTCGCTGTTTCACATCTGAACTCAGATACCTGTGTACAGCAAAGTCAGCTTTTTCTCTCTCTGCAGCAAAAAGCTGCACAGCTTTTTGCCAGCGGAAGCGAGTTGGGCCGAGCTGGCCTTCGGGATCACCTAGCTCTTTTCTTTTTTAACTGCGTGCCTACACTTTTCCTTTTTTCCACCTTATCTTTCTTCCTGCTTTCTCCCAGTTGCATTCTCTATTAAAGATAATTATGATTTGGCTTTCTGGACAGATCATAGAGTACGTAGATACAGGAAGTAAATGTAGGCTGGTCTATCCCTTCAGAGCTGTAGGCTATAGACTAGATAGATATGGGCTACGGGTAGAGTTACTATTTGCTAATTGTAATTTCTTTTCCATATGCTAAAATAGGCAAGCAATGGGACAGCAGTGTAGTCCTCCTGCTGAGAAGTTGGGCTCAGCCTAGAATGACAGGAAGCCTACCTTGACTGAAACGGTAGGAAGCCAGACAGGAAAGGAGCATGGCCAAGAGAGCTGTCAAAGTAGCAGCTGAAAGGCAGTAACTCCTACTTACAAGGTGGGAAAGTGTGGGCTGGAGAGCCAGAGGGCTCTGCTGCTAATGCAAGCCACAGTTGAGCAGCAAGTTCTCTTCAGAGAAGGTGAAATGCATTTGAGTCTTTCAAAAGGGCCTTTGTAATTGCTGATAATTGGGGCCCTGTGACAGTGATGGTACGGTCGTCAGCCTGCAGCTCTGCAGCAATTAAAACTCCCACTGAAACAGTTTTCATGGCAGATGCGGGTCTATGTGTTTTGTTTTACGTACTCATTTCATTGAGCTAGAATTATTTCTTTGTGATTAGGTGACAGGGATCTTCTTGCACTGATCTCTTTCTGGAGCACGTCCTGACATCCTGTGTCATCCAGAGCTTTCCCCTCTGTTCCAGAGAGGAGCGATGGTCACGATGAGGAACGACTCCTGTGAGTCATTCTTCCACACCAGTGGGTATGGGAAGAGCTACCGATGTCATCTATCTGGACCTTTGTAAGGCTTTGACACGGTCCCCCAAAACATCCTTCTCTCTAAACTGGAGAGGTATGGATTTGATGGGTAGATGAGTAGATGAGTAATTGGTTGGATGGTCACGTCCAGAGGGTAGTGGTCAACAGCTGGAGATCGGTGATGAGTGGTGTCCCTCAGGGGTCCGTATTGCGACCGGTACTGTTTAATATCTTCATCAATGACATAGACAGAGGGATCGAGGGCATGCTCAGCAAGTTTGCAGATGACACCAAGCTGAGCGGTGCGGTCGACACGCCTGAGGGTCGGGAGGCCATCCAGAGGGACCTGGACAAGCTCGAGAAATGGGCCAGTGTGAACCTCATTAGGTTCAACAAGGCCAAGTGCAAKGTCCTSCACCTGGGTTGGGGCAACCCCCACTATCAATACAGGCTGGGGGATGAAGGGATTGAGAGCAGCCCTGCCGAGAAGGACTTGGGGGTACTGGTGGATGAAAAGCTGGACATGAGCTGACAATGTGCGCTCGCAGCCCAGAAAGCCAACTGTACCCTGGGCTGCATCAAAAGAAGTGTGGCCAGCAGGTCGAGGGAGGTGATTCTCCCCCTCTACTCTGCTCTGGTGAGACCCCACCTGGAGCACTGTGTCTAGCTCTGGAGCCCTCAGCAGAAGAAAGGCATAGACCTGTTGGAGCGAGTCCAGAGAAGGGCCACGCAAATGATCAGGGGGGTGGAATGCCTCTGCTATGAGGAAAGGCTGAGAGAGTTGGGATTATTCAGCCTGGAGAAGAGAAGGCTCCAGGGAGACCTATTGAGAGCTTTCAATACTTAAATGGGACTTATAAGAAAAATGGGGACAGACTTTTTAGGAGGGCTGGTTGCAATAGAACAAGGGGTTTAAACTAAAATGGTTTTAACCTAAAAGAGTGTAGATTTAGACTAGATATAAAGAAGAAATTTTTTGCGATGAGGGTGGTGAAACACTAGAACAGGTTGCCCAGAGAGGTGGTAAATGCCCCATCCCTGGGAACGTTCAAGGTCAGGTTGGACGGGGCTCTGAGCAACCTGATCTAGTTGAAGATGTCCCTGCTCGTTGTAGGGAGCTGCGACTAGATGACCTTTAAAGGTCCCTTCCAACCGAAACTATTCTATGATTCCATGATTCTATGAAGAAGCCAGGTTCTCGTGCCAGTTCAATCRGGAAATGTGCCATTAGTGACATCAGAAGCACGTGCACAAGCCAAGTTTCCACTCCTGCCACACGAGCTGCACAGCCACCAGTGACATAAAAACAGCAGCATAAACCATGTTCCTGCCCCTCCAGGACCACCTAGTCAGCCACACATGACATCACAAGCACCTACACGGCAAGGTTCCCATGCCCGCCCTATCAGGTACTAAGCCAGCAGTGACATAARCACCTGCACAACCCAGGTTCCCRTGCTTGCCATATGAGATCCATAGTCACCGGTGACATGAAAACATCGGCATAAGCCTGGTTCCTGTGCCTGCCATAGCAGCTAGTTAACCACCCGTGACATCACAAGCAAATGCACGGCAATATTGCTGCACCTACCCTATCAGGTACTAAGCCATCAGTGACATAAACACCTGCACAAACAAGGTTCCCCCGCCTGCCATACGAGCTACACAGCCACAAGAGACATCAAAACAGCAGCATAAGCCAAGTTCTCACACCTCCCATATCAGCTACTCAGCCGCTTGTGACATCACAAGCAACTGCATGGCAAGGTTCCTRTGACTGCCCGCTGAGGAACTGTGCYGCAAATGACATAAACACCTGTACAAGCACAGTTCCGGCACCTGCCAATAAGGAACTGTGCTAGAAGTGATAAGCACCTGCACAAGCGAGGTTCCTGCACCTGCCCTATCAGGTAATAAGCCAGCAGTGACATAAACACCTGCACTTGCCATATGAGATACATAGTCACCAGTGACATAAATACAGCAGCATAAGCCTGGTTCCTGCGCCTGTGTGGTGGCACATTCCCCCCTGCCCCGGCCCGGGCCGCTCCACAAGCTCAGAAACTCCCGAAACCAACATCTTGGCCTTGGTGTAGTGAGTCAGGGTGAAGTATCCCTTTACCGTATCAGGAACTCTTGCATAGCTGAGGCTGGGGAATGTACTGATTGTACCAGAAACTTCCGCTGCCTGGGCCAAGTGGAGGATGAGAGCRGGGATAATTGTCATCCCCTGATGCCCTTATCTGAGTCGTAGCTCAAGTGGAACAATACCATTGTTACTCAAACCTTGAGAGTTTTGACAGATGACTAAAGTCAATCATCTTGCGACCCTATAAACAGTGGTCCCAAGTGAGGCCCTTTGAGCTCTCCTGGACCTCAGCGGGCTGTGCCCAGAATCTCCCTCTGTGGAACGCTTCTCAGAGTTCGCGAACTCTCGAGTTTGTGATATTCGGGGGACTGTCGCCTACTGGCACGGGACTTGGGCTGCAACACTCCTCAGCTGAAACACTCCTCGAGGCTCAACCCCTTGCCCATTGAGAAATGCTAAGATATTTGACATATTTCACTGAACTTGAGGGGAATTTTTAACAGGTATGCCTTTGTATATTTATCTATTTTTGTGTCTGTGTGCGTGCGTGTGAATTGATGGAGGTACCCGCTAACAAATATAGTCTGCTAAAATCTTATGATCTATCTTAACATTGAGACTTAACCTTAGACTACTGCTAAACACATATCCCTCAGACATATGGAGTCACATGGTGGAGCCACATGCTGCCGTCCCTGAAGCAAAGGCAGCAGGTGGAGGCTCCCCAAGAAGCAGAGGACCCCCTTCCCTCTTGCTACCGGCCAGAAGGAGGGGACCTAAGAGACGTCAGGGAATGGAAACGGGTCCCTGTGCGGCGTGGCAGGCGAATCCTCTCCCGGCCTCCCTCACCTTCCCGGTTGCCCTTACAAAACAGATATGGGGCTCTGGAGCTTGAGGGCCAGGCAAATGCGGAAGCAGTGAAAGGTCTATCCAGGGGCTTGCCTGGGGTGAGTCAGGCAACCTCTCGCATTACAACTGCCACTCTTAAGAAAAAAAGGAGGGTAATTGTCGTAGGTGATTCCCTTCTGAGGGGAATGGACGGCCCCATATGCCGACCGGACCCATCCCACAGGGAGGTCTGTTGCCTCCCGGGGGCCCGGGTTAGGGACGTAACCAGGAAACTCCCCCATCTGGTACGGCCCTCTGACTACTACCTGCTGTTGGTCATACAGGTAGGCAGTGACGAGATTGCGGAGAGAAGTCCCAAAGCAATCAAGAGGGACTTCAGGGCACTGGGGAGATCGATTGAGGGATCGGGAGCACAGGTGGTGTTTTCCTCAATCCCTTCAGTGGCGGGGAAGAACACTGAAAGGAACAGGAAAATGCGGCTGATTAACACGTGGCTCAGAGGCTGGTGCCACCGGTGGAACTTTGGCTTTTTTGACCACAGGGAGGTTTACAAGGCACCGGGCCTGTTGGCGATAGATGGAGTACCTCTGTCTCAAAGGGGGAAAAGGATTCTCGCCCATGAGTTGGCGGGTCTCATCGAGTGGGCTTTAAACTAGGTACGAAGGGGGAAGGGGATAGAGCCACGCTCGAGAGAGATGAGCCTAGGGGTATAGGAGACCAAATGGAAGGACAAACAATCTAACACCAAGGCTAACTTGCAATCCCCTGGAACAAAGGACTGCTTGATGCAGRCAACTACAAAAGACAAAATTCGATGAGGGAGCAAGGGATGGAGATTCCCTGTGCCTGTCTGAGGTATGTCTCAACCACTTGCAAGACTGGGGGATGATGAGTTCCAGGAAGGCTCTGGTGAGATAAAGGAATGCAACAAAAGACATTATTCAACCTCT
>JASVER010000379.1:31226-41666 GCA_030449065.1 Oceanodroma leucorhoa
GATGTTTTAGTTGTTGCTAAGTAGTGTTTACCCTAGTCAAGGACTTTTCAGCTTCCCATGCTCTTTTCCTTTGTATGCTTCATCCGTGTAGTAAGTRATAGAGTGAACCTTGCATCGAACTCTTTTAAGTTGTGCTTTTATAAATATCTATTAAGATCACCTTCTGCTAATACCTTCAACAGTGATTCTTTAAGCATCCTTTAAGCCACTCATTCATGACAAATTGGTGTAGTCGGCAGGATGGCAAGTAGTATCACTGATTGCTTACAAAACCATGGAATAAGTCCAAGTACCAAATTCTCGGATGTATGGGCTCATGATAATTGGCATGATTAGGAATCTGTGGAAAAACAACTAAACGCAGCCAGGGGCCATATGAAAGACAGAAAAGGAATTATTTGCAAAATGTTACGCACCTGTTTAGAAGATGCTTATCAGTATAGGAAGAATAACAATAGAGCAGGACCTGAAAGAAGAAATAGAATCTTTTCCTCCGGTGCCARCTCCAAGAAAGAGCAATAGCCCTTTCCTTCCCCAAAATTCGAGATCAAAAAATGAATAATGTCAGGAAGGTGATTGGGCCTGCCTGTTTGGCAAGTGAAATCTTATCAATGGATAAATGATAATGGCCCCTATATTTAAATTCCAGTTGGCCCTCAACAACAATTTGTAAAATTTCTAATAGATACAGGAGCACAAATTTCAATACTAACGCAACAAGATGCCAAGAAGTTGGGTGTACAACCTGCCGGCAAAGAGTTAAAATCACTGGAGTGAACGGAGCAAGTGTTATGTGCCATACCGCAAAAGTTAATTCATGGCTCCCAGGCAAGAAGGGCATATCGTCTGCTCGCTTTGCGATTAAAGGTCACAATGAAAATATTTTAGGTTTCAATGTTTTGAACGGCCGAACCTGGCATCTGTCGGACAGCAGCCTGTGGTCTTTTGGCTCAGACATTGACCCCAAATCTGATAAAAAACAGGAAGCTATAGTGCGTGTACTCCATGCAGCCCCTGCACTCCTTGATTCAAAAACCACCAACTTCCCACAGTATCCGATTTCTGCTGCGGCACAAGCTGGAATCTCTGAAGTAATAGCAGATTTGGAAAAGCACATTATCTCCAGAACCCACTTCCCATATAATTCACTGGTTTGGCCAGTCCCAAAACTGGACAGATGGCGACTAACAATTGATTATCGGCGCTTAAATGCCAACACAGCTCCGCTAATGGCTGCAGTACCCAATATTGCAACTTTAACAACCACTCTACAAGCAGCCGCACACCCRTGGATGGCAGCACTAGGTATAAAAAATATGTTCTTTATGGTGCCCTTGCAGGAGAAGGGTAAAGAGAAATTTGCTTTTACTTGGGAATATATACAATACATCTTTAACAGACTCCCRCAGGGGTATAAACATTCACCCACAATTGCACATGCTGCGCTTGCTGAACTTTTACAAACAGTCTCACTTCCTCAAGATGTGAAACTGTTCCCATATATAGATGATATTCTAACTGGAGGAGATTCCTCTGAAGAGGTAGGGGAAGCAGCAACAGCAGTGTGGCAAGCGATACATAAAGCAGAAGTTGAAATCGCATCTGAAAAATGTCAGGGACCAAGTAAAGAAGTAAAATTTTTATGTACTTAGTGGATAGCAGGTAGTACAACAATTCCACTGGACACCCTAAGTAAAATAGAATAATTGCAGATGCCCCAATCTAGGAAAGAATTACAACAGCTTGTGGGTACTTTAGGATATTGGARAAAACATATACCTGGATTTTCTATCATTGCTCACCCACTCTACTCACTTTTACGAAAGCGAAAAACCACGGGAATGGAATTCAGAGCATGAAGAGGCAGTCAAAACTTTAATACAGGAATTAAAAGCTTATCAATCACTAGGACCAGTACACCCCCATGACCCTATTGTAGCAGAATGGGGTTTTGCTGAACACGGTACCTATTGTAACCTGTTCCAAACTGGCCCTGACAGACCGAAAAGACCTTTGATGTTCAGCTCAGCTGCATTTAAATAAACAGAACAGAGATATTCCAAGTGGGAAAAGGGACTATTGTCTTTAACCCGAGCGGTAAAACAAGCTGAGAAAATACACCAGGAACAACCTGTACAGACCAGAGGTCCATTTAATTTACTAGAAGCAGTTCTAAAGGGGACTGCTCCCCCAGAAGGAATTGCACAAAAGCCTACAATTAGAAAATGGTGTGCCTATTTGACAGGAATTGCAGAGGAAATGAAATTAACTGAAGGACGTACTAAAGTTTCCAAATTACAGATGCCTGTAAATGCAGACTCATTAGTGTTACAACAGCCTTTTAAACCGTCATCTATTTTAAATGCACCTCCCCTCACTGAGGGAACACCAACAGAAGACATTTGGTTTACTGTTGCCTCAGCAAAAAGAATAGATGGCAAATGGCAATACAAGGCTGCTGCATTAAACATCAACACTGACAAACAAATTATAGAAGAAGGTGAAGGTAGTGCACAAGTAGGAGGATTAAGGGCAGATGTTCTAGCAGCACAAACCAGAGCAAAAGTTATCTGTGTCGACTCCTATGCCATGTGGGTGGTGCATTCCAGGGTGGCAACACACTGGAAGTCCTGTGAGCCGAGCATTCTTTGTAAAAGCTGGGCCTAATATTCCCCCTTCTGATGAAAGAAAATGTCTGATAACATTGCAGCCAGGACAACCTCTTATGGTAAATTTACTACAGATTGGAACTGTGCCTATGACTTTAACTAAACCCCGTGGCCCACTTGCTTGGGAAGCTACTGATAGCAGTGGTGCAAAACATAGAATCAGTACTAGATGGATTTTTCCTTCTTTGTAAATGGGGTAACCCGTTTGGCCTTCCCCACCGAAACATCTTCTTTCTTTTCTTTAACAGGAGAAGATGAATCTATATCGATGGCAACAACAATGGCAGCTTATCCCCAACCCAATTTTGTTTTTAATCGGGACAAGTATAATCTTTCTAGTTCAGACACAAGGTTCTTGGGACCATGCACTACTAAATTATACTGGAAGTACTGGAATCCTACCAACAGATAAGACAGACCTGAACCATGCTGTTTTGGTTATACATGGAACCGAGGCATATCTAAAAGATGAATGGAGATGGGAGGCACTATACCAAAAGGAAGTTAAGGTATCTCACAATAATGATAACATTCGTCAAATATTATCACTTCAAGCCATACCAGGGGAAGAAATAAAAATAGGGTGCCAAGTAGTCAATGGATCTACCCACAGAAAAAAACACCAAAATTGCTACACCAATTTTCCTAAACCCAAACCCAATGAGAAACCTTGCTATAAGATACCAGAACCAAATAGTTGGTACAATTTCACTTTTACACAGCCTGTACTTGCATTTTGCTTCTGGGGTAATCGTGGTATAGAACTATTGTTTGATTTTATGATTATCAAGAGGAAAATGTGGAATTTGTGTACAACAGGRTGGCRGTGGGYTGATRCGTACGTACTTTTTAACATACCTACACYTGATCTAAATTTATCTGTAATAGCACTACACGATAAAATCACCTTTCATAGGCAGGAATGGATTATTAAAGATGAAAATGAAAATCAACAAATTCCATCTTTAAAGGGAACCAAAGGAGACAYCATTTCAATAGGATGCTGAATTGAAAATCACACTAAATGTATGACAGCAACCTTACACATTGTTGTAAACTATGTCGAAGGAAAAGACAACATACATACCTGTCCTTTTAAACATAAATGCTGGTATACTTTTACTATATCCCATTCAGCACTCATAATACGCCTTTGGACAAACCCTAACTCTCATTCCAGCCTAGGTCTTCAATTCAGGATTGATAGCAAACAACCATATTCACCAACTCAGCCTCCTATCAATCTGTCTCCTCACATAACATTGGTCCCTCTATAATTAAGAACATAGGACAACAGCAGGTGCTATTTAATCCATCATGGTCTCTCAAACAAGTGGAGCTATCAATGCAAATTAATATATCTGCAATTAAACCTGCCTGCTCACCATTCCTGAATACATATTATTCAGGATGGTTAGCGTGGTTGCATGGACGAACCCTCACCTCTCCAAAACAATCAGGGAGAGATGTGACTGGCATTCTGGGACTGGGACTAGGAATATTGAGCAGCATAGACGATGAAGTTTTAGCAAACAAAATAAGTTCGGCAACAAGTTATTTGCATAAATTAGAACACCCATTACGATCTTCTTTGACAGCACTAGGAGCTAGTCAATGGCTTTTAGCTAATATATTGCCTAAGTGGGAAAGAATTAATGAAAAGGACCACCAACTAATCATAGATGCATTTGGCATAACCCAAAATAATGTTTCTCTAGCTCTTCGCTGCATCCAGGCTCACTTGTGGATATAATCTAGCGTGGCAGTAATTATAAGGGAAGGTGATGAGGGCACCTTGCCCACTGAAATCCAAAAGGTTGTTTGGGATAATGCAACTAAACTTGAAAGAGAATTTCAATCCTGGTGGCGTCTAGTCAATTTTACTTATGACCCCACTGACAGCAAAGTCACAGCTTTTGTTTTGACGATACGCAATGCTTCAGTATATACCATATACCCAATCATTGCAYTGGGATTAAATCACAACAGAACTGTATGGGCCCAACAAAACGGGAACAAATGGCAAACTATTGATGTTAATGCATGTGTTGTATGGGAACAACAGGGGTTTATTTGTGAAAGCAGTACCATTAAGGCCCAAGACATTTGTCTTGACACCGAACAAAATGTTTGTCATTTTGAAATACATCCTGATGAAACCCCTGAAACTGTACTTATATATGTTGGAAATGGATGTGTTTGTATGAGAACCCTTTGTGATTCTATACTTACAGACAACACCCCCAGAAGGGGTTGGCGTCCCCCAGCATCACCGTTGCCAGGTGGTCCTTGGGGCAGTCGCCCTCTGCCCTGTACTCCAAGAAGTCGTGGACCTCATAGAAGGAGGCAGTGCTGGCAAGGCTGTCGGGGTCATCAGGAAAGGTGTTTTTGCCATCCACCAGCATCACTGTTGCCACTTGCTCCTTGTTGCAGCCACCCTCTGCCCTTTACTCCGAGAGGTGGGGGAGCTTGTTGAGGGAGGTGGTCAAGTTCAGGATGTTTGGGACATTGGGGACTGTGTCCTCGCCATTCCCTAGCCCCACCACCACCGATGGCTCCTTGGGGCAGCCGCCCTCAGCCATGTACTCGGAGAGGTCAGGGAGCTCATCAAGGACCTTGGTGGTCAAGCTGGGGACACTGGCGGTCAAGATGGTGTCCTCGCTGTCCCCTAGCCCCATCCCCACCACTTGGTCCTAGGGGTAGTTGCTGCCCGCCACGTGCTCCAAGGAGTCATGGAGCTCATTGAGGAAAGCAGTGCTGGCGAGGCTGTTGGGGAAATCAAGGACATCAGGGACAGTGTCCTCGCTGTCCCCCAGCCCTGCCACCACCGCTGTCTCCTTAGGGCAGCCGCCCTCCGCCACATACTCATAGAGGTCAGGGAGCTCATTGAGGAAGGCAGTCAAGTCGGGGACATCAGGGATGGTGTCCTCGCTGTCCCCTAGCCGCGCCACCGCTGCTGGCTCCTTGGGGCAGATGCCCTCCACCACATACTCGGAGAGGTCGGGGAGCTCATGGAGGAAGGAAGTGAAGCTGGGGCTGTCAGGGACATCGGGCATGGTGTCCTCACCGTCCGCAGTGTTGAGCCAGTCAAGCACACTGTTGACGGTGGTGTCCTCTGCCTGCTCAGGATAGGCCTCAGCGAAGGTGGCTGGCCCCTGCTTGGGCAGATCCGTGGGCTTCTCCAGGGCTGGCAGGGTGGTGGTCACCGCTGCTGAAAAAGCAAACAAAGCCAACCCAACCCCAGGGTGATGCAAGCTTTCCTCAGCTTGGCCGCCCACCTGTGGGCTCTGCCACACCCCAAAACTCACGTTTGGGCTTTGTCATGGTTCTGCCGGTGGGTGGAGCCAGGGCCGGCAGGTGGGGGCTGGCGGCAGGGATGCTGTCCTCGATGGCCGTTGCGTCCTTCTTAAAGGCCTCTGACGGCTTCTGGGCGCTGCCAGGCAGGGTGTGGAGCACAGAGGGACCCTGCACCCAATGCTGAGCCGCGGGGCGGTGGTGTGGTGGGGGGCCAGGGTGGTCAGGGATGTGCAGTGGGCAGGAGCCTGTGGRGTACAGGGCTGCCTCTGGACCACAGCCCATGGCCCCAGCCCCATCGGCTGGTTGGACACCAGAGTCCGGGTCGTCACCTCCTGTCCCCAGTCGTAGGCAGGGGGACAGGGAGCAGGCACGCAGGGGAGCTGCACCTCAAGGGGGAGATGCACCCCGGGAGGGAGGTGCACCACGGTGGGCAGCTGCACCACAGAAGGGAGCTGCACCAGCTGCCCCGGGGCCCCCAGGGGCCCTCGCACCCCATGCCAGACGCTGGTCTGCGCCAGCTGGTAGGCGATGGGCTGGACCTGGGGAGGCTCATAGGACACAGGCAGCCCAGGGACAGAAGGCAGCACACTGGCAGTGACCAGTGGCGGCCTGGCCGGGGTGGTGAAGCTCAGGCGGGGCACCTCTGAGGCCATCAGCAGCCGGAGAGGGAACCTCTCTGTTGGGGGAAGCGAAGAGGGGTGATGAGTGAGATATTGGCAGGCAGAACCAGTTGGGGGGTTACCCGGAGGGCAGGAGCGCCCCGAGGAGCGGGAGTCTGCTGCTGTACCTGCCATGGCGGTTGGTCAGTGTGGGGTTTGTTTGGGGCAAATGGCGTTCTGGGGGGTTCGTCCCCATGGCAATCATTATGACAGCACCTGCTACAGCCAGCCTTGCGATGGTTACATTTATCATACCACAACAACTTCCCATCTCAATGATTTCCAATCCTGGTGATGATTTCCTGTCCTCAATGCTGATTTCCCATCCCCACAATGGTTTCCCATCCCAATGATATTTTTTTGGGAAGTTGAATTTCCTGTCCAAGGGGAAGGGATGGGGCTGGCACCACTGGCCCTGCGGTGCTGACGTGTGTGTGCTGCCCAGTCTTCTCCGATGGTGGAGATCGGAGCGGGGCTTGGGGCACTTTTGTGTTGTTTTTGTCCTCCCCCATCTCTGGTCTGGGCCCGAGGTCAGTCTTGGTCTTGCTGTCCGGGAAGCAAAGCTCCATGACGTTCATGTGCCTCTTCCTGGGGAGCGCCAGTGGGGCTGTGCTGGGGGTCGGTCCCAGGCATGGGGAAGCATCGTGGGGCAGCGGDCGGGCGTCCTTCCCTGTGGGGTCTGTCAGTGCAAGGGGTACGCCGGCATTTAGTGAGAGCTGCGGGTAGCCTTCCCCTGTGCCCCGGCTCAGCCGGGCTCTGGGAGCATCTCCAACAGATGCTTAGACCTCGAAAGAGGCCAAGGAAAAGACGTCGGAGGGACCCGGAGCCCTGCAAGGCTTGGGCACGAGCTTGACAGGAGCTCCTGGGGTGCAGGGCGCGCCGCCGCACCTGACAGACCCCCGGCCTCGAGCTTGAGCGCCGTGACATGGTAGATGTGGAAGGGACAGGTCTTGTCTGACCCCGCAGAGCTGTGGAGGGAGAAGGAGAAAACATCGGGGGGTTGAGGAGGAGCCCACATCTCCCCTGCCGTGGGCAGCACACCCAGCCCATGCCCGCCACTGACATGACCCGGTTGTGGATGGGGCAGAAGTGCTTAGTGAGCCTGACGGCGAAGATGATGTTGGGGATGAGGCAGAAGGAGCAGCATCCCAGGCCGAAGCAGGCGGCGTTCTGCAAGGAGAGAGCACGCGGGTCCCCACTGGGCTGTGTGGGGAGAGGCAGCCCCCAGGGTCTGGAGGGCCTTGGAGAGCCTTGTGGTGGCTGTTCCCAGTGGTGTGGGGGAGTCAGGGCTGCCATCACCCCCAGCTGCCCCCAATTCATGCCAGTATCCCCTACGCAGTGCAGGTCTTGCACAAAGTACTTCAGCTTCTTCCTCGTGAAGCAGCTGATCTCCTGGGCAGAGGGAAGGCAGCATGGAGGGTAGGGGTCACACTTCCCAGCCTGGCTCCAGCCCCGCTCCAGCCAGCGCAGACTGCGGGATGAGTAAGAGAAGGTGATACAAACTATATGAGGCATATTCTGTGTTTATAACCCGACGTAGGCTGACATGCAGCAAGTGTTTGAGACTGTCTTTACTCCTGAGGAAAGAATAAAAACCTGGAAAAGAAATCATAGATCAGCAGGGGAAGCACAGGGCAGAACCGCATGGTCAGCCAATGACCCAGGTCGGTCCCCCAAACGTATCAGCCAGTAGAGATACACTGCAAATTAAATTGGGCTACAGTCCAAGGATGTTAGCAAGGAAATGCTCAACATCCTTCTGGATATTACACCCCATGACTGGTTAAACAAGTGAGCATGTTTGGAGGGGTCAGCAGTGAAAACGAGGGAAATCGCACTCTAATKGTATCTTTCTTTGCAGACCAGTCAGCCCCAGATATTAAGAAATACTTTTCTAAATATATGCCAGAATGGCAGGGGAAAGGATTGGATGAAATAGTCAGCATTGCTACATTCATGTTTAATGGAAGATGAAAGACAGCTCAGTGGCTTGGCTGAGGTAAGGGCTGGGGCTGCCGCGGGGGTGGTGGGGGAGAGCTCCAAACCGCCCGGCGCGATGGGGTCCYGGTCAGCTGGAGCCGGGCCGGCCGGGGCAGCCGTGGGGGTGACCCGAGAGCTGGGGAGGGGAAGGAGGCGGAGACGGACCCCCCCTGGCTCAGGCAGCAGGCAGCCAACTCCCAGAGCCCCTCTGAGCCRCCCTGGCATTTTTAGTTAGTGCAGGAATAGGAGTATTGTGTTTTTCTGTTAACTCTGCCAGGGCTTTCCCTACAAGTGCCCTGTTCAGGGACTGGGAATATTCAGCTGCCTTGGAAAATCGCCAGGCAGATGGTTATTGTTCAAGCCTCGTTCCCCTGKCTGGAAAACGCTTCCTCTTTAAATACGTGCTTGCAGCGGCAAGATCCAGGCAGTCGGGATYGTTTCCCGCAGGGAGCAGGCTGATGAATGCAGGCTGCTGCCGTTCAGCAGCAGAGCTGAACGCTTCTCCCCGCCAGTGCTCGGCCAGTGGCCCCGCAGGTGCCGGCAGCCCGCGCGGGAGCTCGCTGTCCTTGCTGTGCCGCTGCTTTGGGAACCGCCTCCGGTTAGGAGGGGACAAATGTTCTGGCTTCCCGGCTGGAGTCTGGCAAGTTRACTGGGTGAGGTGCGGACCGTAACGTGTAATGTGAACCCGGCGTCCTTCAGGAGTGAAAATCGGAGTGTAGTATTTTCCGGGGATTGTTTTTTTTGGTTAGATCTCTGGCATTCATGTGACCTTTAATAGCCTTTAATAGGCGGGATTTGAGCATACATTTGAAGTTAAGCATGTGCTAACTGCTACCCTGAGGTGTAGCTAGAGTTCACTTGTGAGCTCCTGTTCCCACTGCACTGGAGGAAGCAAATCTTTGCTTATTTGGTGATGAAAGCAACTCAGGGAGTTGCACTGAAGTGCAGCACCTTTTGTAACCTCAGGTCTGAAGTGCTCAGGTCCTACCGCTTAACGCATCCTTCCCCAGGCTTTCACAAAACGGAAAGGATACATCAAACCGACCCCACAAGCATATCCTGTGCTTTTTTTTGTCTTGCCTGGAACATCGGGACACGACCCTGCTGGGCCATCTCTGCTGCTCTGCATGGGAGCCAAGGTGGTGTCTTCACATTCCAGGAAAAGGACTTTTTTTTTTTTTGTTTTAAGTGACTTTAGAGACGTCCTTAGGCTGGCTGTGTTAAGTTGGTTTACTGCACAGTTGGTCGAATGGAGGAGAACAGTAAGCTCCGCTATTGCCTTTGGTGTTTTCTCTTTACTGTGTAGCACATTGAAGTTACTTTCTCATGACCTGGCAAGTGGAAGCTTTCACATTTTAGGCCTTGGTCTAATAGTCACGAAAACCAATACTGAAAGTCTTTCTGAGATTTGGATCAGGCCCCTATATGCATTTTACAAAACTGCTTCTTGGCCACTGTTTAACTTTTTACATGCTTTTTTTCATTTGTCTTGAGTGTTCAAACTCTGAAAGGGGCCGATGAGCTGCCCTCCCTCACTTTGCTCCCTCCCCTTTGGGGAGTGCGATTCATGTTTGCTTCTCGGCTTTGCAGAGGACAAAATCCGTTAATACACCACCTCAYTTGAATTGCTCTTGTTGGAAACCGATTAGAAGCTTATTGCTGCCTCATCTCGCAAATGTCATGCATTCTGGTTCTCATTTGATGGGCAGCCTGTCGGCTTGTCAAATTACTCCGCAGAACAATTCAATTACTCCAAGCAGTGATGCTGATATGAAGAGTTCACGTACTTCATTGCTGGCAATTCTGTGCTTTTCACTCTGTAGGCTGGAAACATG
>JASVER010000380.1:3093-41962 GCA_030449065.1 Oceanodroma leucorhoa
GAGCCCAGAGAGTTGTGGTGAACGGAGTTAAATCCAATTGGCAGCCGGTCACAAGCGGTGTTCCCCCAGGGCTCAGTATTGGGGCTGGTCTTGTTTACTATCTTTATCAATGATCTGGATGAGGGGGTTGAGTCTTCCCTCAGTAAGTAAGTTTGCAGATGACACCAAACTGGGCGGCAGTGTTGATCTGCCTGAGGGTAGGAAGGCTCTGCAGAGGGAACTGGACAGGCTGGATYGATGGGCCAAGGCCAACTGCAGGAGGTTCAACAAGGCCAAGTGCTGGGTCCTGCACTTTGGTCACAACAACCCCAGGCAATGCTACAGGCTTGGGGAAGAGTGGCTGGAAAGCTGCCTGGCGGAAAAGGACCTGGGGGTGCTGGTCSACAGCTGGCTGAACATGAGCCAGCAGTGTGCCCAGGTGGCCAAAAAGGCCAACAGCATCCTGGCCTGTATCAGGAATAAGTGTGGCCAGCAGGAGCAGGGAGGTGATCRTGCCCCTGTACTGGGCACTGGTGAGGCYRCACCTCAAATACTGTGTTCAGTTTTGGGCTCCTCACTACAAGAAGGACATTGAGGTGCTGGAGCGTGTCCAGAGAAGGGCAACGAAGCTGGTGAAGGGTCTGGAGCACAGGTCTTATGAGGAGCAGCTGAGGGAGCTGGGGTTGTTTAGCCTGGAGAAGAGGAGGCTGAGGGGAGACCTTATYGCTCTCTACACCTACCTGAAAGGAGGCTGTAGAGAGGCAGGTGTTGGTCTCTTCTCCCAAGTAACTAATGAGAGGAAATGGCCTCAAGTTGCACCAGGGGAGGTTTAGATTAGATATTAGGAAAAATTTCTTTACTGAAAGAGTGGTCAGGCATTGGAACAGGCTGCAGTGGAGTCACCATCACTGGAGGCGTTCAAAAAATGTGTAGATGTGGTGCTTCGGGACATGGTTTAGTGGGCATGGTGGTATTGTGTTGATGGTTRGACTTGATGATCTTAGAGGTATTTTCCAACCTTAATGATTCTGTGATTCTTCTAAGAGACAGTGCAGGTATTCAATTTCTGCATCTACAGGTCACTGTGCAAACTGGGCCCTCACATGAAAGACTGCCAAAGAAAAGGCTTCCCCCTACCTGTGGAAATATATCTCAGCATCACTACCTGGGTAATTCTAGTAGTGCAGAGAATAAAACCAGAAAGCATCTCATTACCTTATTCACAGTTTCAGTAGTCCACCCTCAAGACTAGAGCTGCAGCCTCGCTGCRTATTCAAGGAGAAAACTCTCAGTTCCCCAGCCATCCCCACCCCCCGTACAYAGACTATTCCTGTTTAGGGGAGAAGAGGTCCYTGAAGCACATTATACAACTTCATTGCAGCAGCTTTTGGAGTAGGCTTGCTCAGAAAGGGTCAGCGCTGTCAAACACCACTCACTTTAGACTAGATGCAAGAAGTTTTGAAGCCTTTATTTAGTAGCAATTAAATTACTCAATTAACACTAACCTCCAGACAGCAGTTAAAATATTGTACAAAGAGCAGCTTGCCCTCTAGAAGCTCTGTACACAGTTCAATATAAACTTACACTCTAAGATTGAATGCACCCCACTGAAAAGGGGTAAAGCAGCTGTGCACAGGAGGCCTCACTGAGGTGCTGTACTACCTTTGAAATGCACAAGACTTCCTCCGAGGGAGTTTGCACAGTACAGACACAGGTCCTGTCCCCCCYGCCACATTCCACCGGGTCCTGGACTGATGAGGTTCTTACCTTTTCGCAGTGGTGCTGGGCACCAGAACTTTTAGTGCATGGAACAGATTCTTTTAAAACCTGTTACTAGTGTGCAGTTCAAATCAAATCCATAGATATTTAAATGGCTCTTGATTCCTTAAACCATAAGGTTGGTAGCAAAACAGGAGAGCAAAATTCAAAACACACTGCACAAAACATTGAATAAATACCTCCGAGTAATGTTACCAGCTTAAACAACTGCATTAATGCTCCAGAGATGGAAACAATTCTGGAATCTCTGACCAGAGCTCAGGATTTAAGGGAGTTACTTTAATAAAAGAAAAGTCACTTATGAAAAATTACATCTTTACAAAAGTGACACACCCTTCTTCATTTAAGAACAGAATATTGCAGTTACTGTGTGCTTTTAAACATTCCCATGTCACAATAAATAAAACCAGTTTTACTTGTGCCAATGTTATCTACGAAAGAAAGTATTCACAGAACAGCTGAAGGTGTTCTATTCCTCATACACCACAACCTAATATAGGTGTATTCAGCAAACAGGGCAGCTTGAAACTGTGGCAACCTTGTCCACACAGGACCCACCATCAGCCAGAAAAATTATTCCCTTACCTATGGGACTGCAGATCATGTACCACCAGATTTACTGTGGAGATGCTTAATATTCTGTTTCAGTTTTTTCAGGAGATAAGTAAAACAAGGGAGAACGCTAAAACAGATTAAGACTTAATTTGTATCAGTCACAGGCTTCTTATTGCATTTTAATATATATCAGGCAAGTTAAAGTAGTTTCTGTCCCAGTAGTTGCCAGAATAAAGCCAGTCCTGCGCACCAGTATAGGGATTGGGGCCTTGGTGGAACCATCTGCAAGGAAACATACAGCATGTTAGTGAAGCTATTAACACACACTTCTGTGGAAGTTCAGAACTGCTTTGCTGCATCATCAGCAGTTTACTGTTCAAAGTAATTATTGTGATTGCAGGAGCCCTCTTGGTTTTAAATTTGTAAGTGAATTGAAAGTCATCTTCAGTGGCTAGATCTCCCCATTTGCCACACCGCTTAAATGTCTCCTAAGTGAAATTATTGGCACCRGTGTTTTGTCACTTGAAGCAGTCAGGACTATCACATAAAAAAGGACAGGTACAGTTTTACTTCAAAGCAGTTGTGAACAATCATTTTGGCATGCATAAGCAGTAACAGTTTTTGCAAGACATGTAAACACCACAAGCACTGCAGTCCTGAAAACAGAAAACATTATTTCCCTGGGATCTAGATTTCCCCTTGTTTTGCTATGCACTTAACTCAGAACAAGTGTGCCAGCTACCCTCAGTGTAGATGAAGTATCACCCACAGGCTGCAGGAAAGGTCCTGGCTTACTACAACTTAACTCTGTTGCATTACACTGTTAGCATGGGGGGGCTAATCTGAATGGCCAGAAGGCTGATTCCATCTGCATGAAGTTATTTGCAAGCTTTTGCTAAGGTGGTTGTTGCTAGGAACACTGAAGTTTAGCACCATCTCTCTTTCCTTCCCTCTCCCCTCCTAATCTGGAGGCAGTATGTACACACACACAGGGATTACATGTGCAGGTGTATATAACCTTTTGGTGGGAGGGGCTATCTGTAAAATAAGGTGCACTTATTGGCCATACTACTGGCAAGTATCCCCCAGTGGTGAGTACAACCCTGTCAAATCACCATGGCACAGAAATTTGTCCTTCTTCCTCCTCTCCCACACCCGTTTCTGGCAATCCTGCAGCCCATTACTGAACACTGCTTTCTGTTTGGACACAGTTACTCAGTCTTCTGCCTTGAGAGCATACACTGCACAGTACCAATCCTCTAGCATTTTAACATCTTGTTGCATTTTGTAAAGCCATGTTTATGGCACAAGTCAGCTTGCTAGAAGCTGTTTCTGTGGTTAATATGCTCCACAGCTTCCTTTGACCTCCCCACTGGCCACAAAAGCCAGTTCTTCCTTTATATGCCTCACTGCAGCAAACACACTCACTTAAGTAAATCATGCGTGTGCAAGGCAGCCCATTTTAACTTGGCTCCTCCCTTCTAGGGTACTGTAAGGTTTCAGAACAGAAATTAAAACACATTCAGACCAAATATGATTTGATCTCTTTAAAAAGCAAAAGCATAAAGGCCACTAGTATTGCACCGTCATGTTACAAAGCAGGGCAGCTAATAGGCAAGTCTTGCTTGGCTCAAAAGATTTGAGATGCGTATCAGAAGAAATGCCTTGTACCGTCTTCACGGTGGTAAACTGAACAGTTGTACACTTCAGTGGTTCTCCTGCTGTCCTGGTTAAGTGAACTGAAGTCAACAGAAGACAGAAGTCATTCAACCCTTGTACTGCGCGTGGTTCACTCCTGCATCACCTCCACACAGGATGTGTCGGCTATTCCGAAGTGACTGGTGCGTGTGTGTGCACATGCATCTAGTTCACCTCCCAGTTCACAGGTAATAGCAGCTCATTCCAGAGCACAAGGAGTTTGCTGAGGGGCAGGGCTATAAGCACAGTCACCTCATCTCTCACATTAAGGAATTCTACCACCCAATACTTCACTAGTGTGTCTTCAGTGCTTGCACAGGTCAGGMCAATGTGCCCCTCCTCCATGACCACCTACTTCAATAGGAAGGGGAAAGGTGATGGGAAGAACGAAGTTTGAGAGACATAGGAGACCCAAAGCAATCAGATAATCTATCCAGGTAAGTGATGGGGGAAGGAGGGGACTGATTTTCATCAAAAGCAACAGACCACTGCTGTGTTTCAGATCTGAACTAGTCTTTTACTCAAGACTTAAGACTACTGGTCAGTCTCTAAAACATTAAGTGTTCAACATGAATCGCTTCTTCAGAAACACCAAGACTCCACTTCTAAAATGGATTCAAAATAATTTTAAAAAAATCAGTAGGCACTTCGGAGAATTGTCTTATGAGGGAGGAACTCTACTAGACAAAGTAAGAAGCCTGCTTTTCTGTGGCAAGGAAATTGCGCTAGTTTACCTCAGAGTTTATATTACACTGCAGATTAAGACCTACAGTTGACCTGGGAACAGGAAGGAGTGTCTCCCTTCACAGTATGCATTTTTTTCCCCCAAAGCACAACTCCTCATCCACGCTTTACGGTCATTCTTAGAGGCAGTCACACTTGGCATTCCTACTAAAGAGATCAGACACTAGGAATTTTCTGCCAAAGCTTTATAAATCCTAGAAAACAAAGAGTTCTTAAAGGATATTCCAGGCAAGTGCTGAGCAGGTCTACAGTACCTGCACAACAGCAACTGAAGAATCTTGTGAATGGTGTCTGCACTAATTATACACCCCGAAAACCACTGCTCTGAGTTGCCTTCTAGGAATTCCCCAATTTCCAACACCAACCTCAGGTGCTTTGAGCTATACCTTAAGCTACTTCAGGCACCTGGAAGAACACAGTATAACTATCCCTTGCTTTGAAAACACTTGGTGAGAGCTAGAACCATTCTGAATTCAGGAGAGAGGGATGTGCAAGGCTGTCCAGCACTTAACACGTTCACTTGGAAGCATTAYAAGGATGTTACTTTCCACCAGTCTCAGGGCAAACCCAATCACTTCAGGAGAGCAGGCAAAGGAAAAAGACAAAGTCAGACATGTCCAAACCTGGGACTCTGGGATGATGGGTGACTTCATTTGAAAAAAAAAAAGAAGAAAGTGATTTATAGTTACAAACAGACATTTTAAAGATATTTAATCCACAGTGTCCGTGTGTATTAATAGCTAGTTAATAGGGAAGAGATGAAGCTTTCTTACTTTCTTAGAGAGTTTAGCCCTACCATTTTTTTTTCTGTGAAGAGACTGCCAATTTATTACTATACTTTTAAACAGACCTTGTCTGGTTCAACTAGATTCATTTGGTCATGTTTTCACAGTTCCTACTTAGCTTGTGTGTAAGAGCTCCCAACTGACCCCTCTCATCTTATAGTAAAAAAACCAACCATCCATCCTGGCAGATCCCTTGTAAGCTAATTTTTCCCTTAGCTCTTCTAACTTTTGTAGTTAGTAACCCTCTCAGAAAGGAGACAATGACTTGGATATGTGGGTCATAAAGTCATTTCACCCACTTTGAGAATAACTCTGTGCAGTGGGAACACAGTATTGCCAGCACACAGCAACTGAGCTGAGAAGTCATGGGCTATCAAGTTCACTGGAGGATGCATTTCCTCCTCTCTTTGGCCAAGCATGCAAATTTAAGGCAATTATAAATTAATCAGCAACAACAGTCCTTACAAGCAGCTATCAGTGGCAACATCTTTTTCGTGTCAGAACCAAGAGGTGCTCAGAAAAGACAAAACAGTTTGTATTTGAATATGGGTGTGCAAGGAGTGAGAGGGAAGGAACTGAGACCAAGCCTGACGCTTCTCTCTGGAAGCACTACAGCCTGCAGGGACCAAGTCTGCAAATACACCAGTGGCACTACCAAACCTGATGATGTCAGCTCTTCATGCTGACACAACACTGCACACCACTGGCAGTTAACCTGGATGTTCAAAACCTTTATATAACTACGCACACAGAGGCAAGCACACTAACCTCGTCTTCCAGTCTTCCTCTGACTTCGAACGATTTTTGCGGGCAGTCCTTTGTTTTTCTTCTAGCCTCTTCTTTTCTTCACTAGCTAGATCTTGAAAGAATAAAAATACACAAATAAAAATACAGAAGTCATTGAAGTGTAATATAAGACAGGGTCGTTACTCCATCTGACCCAGCAAATAAATAAGGGAAGTAGTAAAAGTTGTCCATTATAAAAATCCTTCTACATAACACAGAAGAGCTTCTGGTTTAATCTAGGAGCAAAGCCAAGCCAGCTGTGGCGTAAGATCAGCCAATGGAATTCCAGACTAAGACTGCTAAATACATGTTTATCCATGGCCTGAGGACCCTGAAAATGTGTTTACGTGACAGCAAATGTGAACTAGGGGAGTGGCATACCTAGAATTTATTTCAGTAGGGAAACTGATTAAGATATGCTGGATTTATTTCAGAAGTCTGGCCACCTGCTTCTTGTTAAGGTTTGGGATAAGTTGTTACTAGTGCCTAGTTCCTGATCAACAGGGGTTTGGAATATTAATTTMCAAACCACAAAGAATCATCTCTCTGCAGCATCCCTTCATTTTTTTGTTAACGCACTAAGGTAGCACGGATCACGATCCTAAACAAACAGAACAGTTGCTTCTATTTGGCAGAAAGGATGGTCAGAAGGTCTGAGGAGTAAGTCAGATGAAGAAGCAGATTAAGTGAAGGGCGATCTCTTTCATACCTGAATCCTCAAAAAGCATTTCATAAACATCTTGGAAAGAAGTAGTTGGGAGAATCATTTTTGGAAGACTATCAACCATTCCCAGTTACCCTGCCAGCTACTAACACACTGCGTATTATCAGTCTATCTGCTAGACAAACCTTAGGCTGTTAGTATAGTTAAGGAATATGGTCTGTTGCTAACAGCATTGTTATTTGTCCCTCAAGTTTAGACAGACAAATTACTGGGGATGCTCTGAACCAAGTACGTCCATCCTGCTGACCACAAAAAAATCATACAGGCAGGAGAAACTGGTCGTGGAAATTCACTGATCTGCCTTTTTTAAAAGCCTCAAAGAAGTGGTTATCAGCTTCTGAGAAAAAACACACACAAGTGCAACTGCACTGTATTATGCCCATGTCACTGTTTTTCATACCTAGATCTCGGACTATTTGGTAGTAGTCAGTAGTCACAGTCATTGCCCTGTTACATAGGTGAAACTGAATCAGAGGTTTCATGACTTACCCCAATCACTTAGCAATCCAGAGAAAGCAAGAGCCCCYATGCTTTTAGTCTACAAAGCTGGCCATCCTGCTTTAATATGCAAAATGCCAAAGAAAAAGGAGCAAAAGAGGGCCAGGGAAAGGCTGTTCCACACCATATCGAAGTATTTAACACCAAGTCACATCTCAGAAGACTAAAAGACACTTTTCACTCTATGGCATCTACAGTAACAATCTCTGAGGTTTCTAAAAAGCACATTATTTCTACTCACTGAAAGTCTCATAATGTATTTCTAACTCACTATTCTAGGACAACAGAAGTGTTCAACTCCCAGTGAAGAATAATTTTGCATTAAGTGTATTTTTTGGCATTGCAGTTTTACTTAAGTAGTTTAGACTGCATTTCTCAGAATTGGCACCTCAAAATACTCCTTTTACATCAGACTGATGGAAACAGAAAACTGAGAAGCTCACAAATACTTCCTTTTGATGCTCAGAGATTGTCTCCTTAAACTAGTTTCCAATTACAGGGCTTGACTATGSAGCACAGCAGAGGGCCTAAAGCTGAATAAAAAGCATAGCATCGTGAAGTTTAAGATTCTTGCTTATATGGAAGAACATAAGCAAGTAGGTGGTGTGGTGGGTTCCTGGCCAGCAATCCACAAGCCATTTGTTCACTCCCATCCACCCCAGTTGGTTAAGGGAGAGAATCAAAGAGCAAAAGCAAAAAACCTCATGGGTCGAGGTAAAGACAGTTTAGTAAGTGAAGGGAAAGAAAAAAAAGGAGGAAAAAGTGATGCAAAGGCAATCACTTACCACCTTCCACCAGCAGACCTGTATCTAGCCAGTCTCCAAGCAACAACTACTTCCCCCCAACACACACAATTTATTGCTGAGCATGATGTTATGTCGCATGGAATATCAATTTGGTCAGCTTGTGTCAGCTGTCCCGGCTGTGTCCCCTCCCAGCCTCTTGCCAACCCCAGAAACAGAGAAGGCCTTAACACTGTGCAGATGTTGTCCAGCAACAGCTAAAACATTGATGTGTTATCAACGCTGCTTTGGTCACCAATCTAAAACACAGCATCATATATGGGCTGCTATGAAGAAAATTAGCTCCATCCCAACCAGCCCCAGTACAGGTGGGTGACTTACCTTTCACTAGAAGCATACCACAACCTGAAGAAGGCTGTATTAAAGAGTTACTGTCTTGCAGCATGGAGGAATGTATCTTTATGGGTAGCTACTTACAGTTCATCTAACAACTTGAATGTGGAATTTACTTTTTTCCCAGTCCCTCAATTTTAACAAAAAATAAGAACACCTTTGCCAATAACTGAAGTTACCTATTTCTCCATTTTCCATGGCTCTGATATCTGGTCGTAGCCGGCAGTCAGTTTTAGGAATGACACTCTCCATTTCTTTGTCCAACTCATTCAAAGCCATAGCAAAGCTAGTAAAATTATACATCTGAAATTCAGAGACAAAGATAAAAGGTGACTTTCGATGTCTCTAGCTGCWAGTCTTAATGCACAAGAAAGCTGCTGTCTAAAAACAAACATCCAAGTGCTTTTTTATCACTTAATCACTCAAGATAGGAATACTCAAGATACCAGCAAAACTGCACTGTCAGGCAGAGTGTAGGTGATCCTTGGTGTTTGTGTTTAAGCAGGCCAGCATCCAATTACTCAGTGCACTATTTCTCTTATCTTTTTTTTCCAGTCCTACTGATATTTTCCCTATCTCTATAGAGAGATTTCCCCCTTGATTAACCCACTGAGGGCACCTTTTCTTGTTCCAATTCTTTGTCTTTCCAGTTGCACACATACCCTTGTATTCTGCCCACTGGCTCTCCAGCTCCACAGCCCTTCACACACCAACTGATGCTACACAGGCTTTGAAAGCGTCTCCTAGGAAGCGTCTGTCCTCTAATAAAGCCTTTCAGAAGAGATTTCTCACAAGGTAGGTGCCTCAGTGGGGGGGAGCAGGGTGGAGAGAAGAGGTGGGGAAAGCCCTCATACTGCTAGCTACATGAAGCATCCCATTTTCCAGAGAAATTCTGCTAACTCTAGAGTCATGCCTGTGGCAGKTACCTCTCCAACCCCACATTATAGAGTTACAACTGTAGTGGGAAAGCTTGTTACAACAAACAGGGAAATCCAGACTTGTTAATGAAAAAGACAACAAATGGATTTGCTTTGTATTGAACATAGAGAAAAAGAGGATAGCACACACTTTCAGTAAGCAGAAGCATAGCTGACCTGTGCTGAATTTGGAGGTCTTGGAGTTATCTTCCATAGCAAAATACTTCCAGGAATAACATACACACTCTCTGAATCTGGCAATGGCATCTCATCTGGTTCCTCAGTATTGCCCACCTAAAGGCAGCATACAAAGAGAAGAGGAGTTCTCTGGAGTCATAAACCATTTATACCCATTCATTCCAATACTGGAACTTACATAAAATTATTTCCTTGACCAAAAGTAAATAATTTCRGCAACAAAGAAACTTTTCTAGATGCTTGTCAAGAAGAATAACAGCATTAACATAGCATACATAGAATCACAGAATTGTTTAGGTTGGAAAAGACCTTTATATACTCCCAATTCCCTCCCAATGGAAGACTACCAACAGTTTCTTGCATCAGCATCTTCGTAGATATAATCTGGATGTTCAAGCATTAAGAAATTTCAATTTTTCCACTGTGGAGATGTCCCGTTTCCTCAAACACAAGCATTTCCATGCTGATATTTAACTCCATTACTGCTTCATTAAAGCTGAAGAATAGAAGTCACATTCCTCATCCTTCCACATCAAAGAAATGCCAGCACATAATGCAACTGCTGTCTTCAGTTTGTGCACAACAGAAGCCCTACGCTACTGCTCTTTGCTCAGAGGAACCTTCCTTTCCATTGACCACCACACTACCGAAATGGCAAACTGCAAACGTTACAGGAATATCCTAGATTAGCTACTTCTTCTGGGAAGGGCATCCTATGAAGGCTGACATATACGGCCTGAGGCAGCTGCAGCCACAGCACTGTGAAATGGTTTTCCCAGAAAGGGAAAAACTCCACCCAGGGTTACTAGGGCAGTAGAGAGTAACTGGTGGTCACAGTGTAGGTGTGACCTGAACTAGTTCTMAACCATCACCCTTTTTACGCACAGCTTTAAAGCAGCTGGGGTCCAGTGCTGCTGACATTAATTCCACCACACAAGYGTATGTTACAACACTGAACTAAAGCCAGCTAGACAACGAATACGGCTCTCCCAAGAAAACTTGGTGTCACTATCACAGCTGAAAACAGCAGCACGTTTCAGAAACCACTGGAGAGTAAAGGTGAACTTAAAGGCAACTAATGCTTTAAATACTTTGGCTACATGCCAACAGCTTTAATTGTGCTGCTAATAAGCTTTGCTCTCCGATAGTTGCGTCAGATAATACAGACTGATGTTTTAGTGCAAAAAAATCCAGTACCCAAACTGGACTCAGTTGTCCTCTGAGATGATTCATGTGTTATGCCTCCAAGAAAATTAGGAAGTATTAAGGATTCTGTTTCACTGTGGAGCACTTCAGTACAGTGCTTTTAATAACAAACAGGTTGCAAAGTAACCAGAACAACAAGCAGACCAGGTTCAGTCCCTCAGCTATTAGGAAGATAAGCAGGGCTTTTAGTTGACTACATCTGAACAGTGCTGGCAACCTGCCATTCTGTCCTTTAAAGGACACTGATCAATCTTTCAGAAATCGGGAATTTGAAGCAGAACAGATCAGAAGGATATCCTTATATCAAAACAAAGACACTTCAATACCAGACTGTCAAAATCCAAACCACCTTTTATAGAAAGGCTACAACACACACTGCAATTTCTGCCTTGTTGGATACATAATCTTAAAAATGTCGTAAGAATTACGAAGAACTAGGTAAAAAGGGGATTTTCATGTGTTCTTGCCACAATGATCCATATTTTATGCTCAGTGCTACTCAACCTCTCAGTATATTGCTAGGAGGGTAGTAACAGACTTTGCCAAAGCAAGACCTCTGGTGTCTGTAAACGAGGCACGTGTGAGGGCAGTTGCTGTTGCCTTACATTATGCTCTTCCCTATATTTGCACTGAAAATTCTGCATGAAATGCTTCATCTTCATTCAAAAAGGCTCTAGCTCATTCAGAGCAGAATCATTGTGTCTACTATAACTCTTCTGATGTTGGTAAAATACCACCTTTGCATACATGAAGGCTTGTCTAGCTCCCTGCAAAATTATTTTTCCTTAAGTTTTATCCCCATAAAAATCAAAGGGATTCGGAGGAAAACCCAGGGCAATTTGCAAAAGGACTTGCATCCAATCAGGTCCCCTAAAGGSAGACAGAAGCAATTCTTCATTAGTAGCAACGCAGCACAAAGGAATAGCTGGAAAACAACTAAACAAATTTGAAAATTCTAATTAGGAGAAGTTTGAAAGACCGTGTACTTTCCTGCCTGAATGAATCCTTCACTACCATGAAGGGACAAACCACATCCAGACATTATACATGAGACTTGGCTCACCYAGATGCTCAAAAACCATAAACAATATCAACTCCTCAAACACAAGGGGCAGTGGGAATACATATTCAAGAAAGACTACCTGATTCATAGTGCGCATTACAAAGCTCTCCGTTTTCTACACAGAAATAGTTCTGTTAAAGGAGTAGAAAAAGGGTGCTATTCTAGAGTCAGAGCAACACTGCAGCTTGAGCTTTATGCAATAGGATGCTTCATTTTGTAGTGAAAAGCAAGGATCATCTTAAGCATTGTTGGAAAATGCAAAGTGGTAGCTGAACAAAGACACAGGGTATGTTTTTCTTTGCTCCTTCTCCCTAGAGCTCACAGGGTCAGACTCGAAGAGAAGCAGTAATCCCCAGGGCTTTAGCACTCTCCTGATGACTGGAGCAATCTCAGATACAGCAACAATCTGAACCTGCACAGGAACAGCTGCTTTCAGAGTTCTCCATCTCTTTTTTCTTAAGTATAAAAACTACTAACACCCAAACCAACAAAAAAGTCTGGCTTCAGTCAAAGGGGAACAATCCCTGCTTTAAGCTACTATGTGAGTGGTTGTTCTTCATCAAGCTATATGTTGTCACCATCACCATTCACCTTAAACAAAAACCATACTGCTGACCAGAGATCTGGAATAATTAAGAAAAAAAAGCAAGCATTTCTATGGTTGTGAAAATTTAATAGAAAGCAATACAAAAATTCCTTGTAAAAGCTGGAAAATATGATCTTCTATCAAGATGAGAAACTAGTCTATCCTGCCTCTAGCAGTCCAAATCCTCCTATTAGAATATAAATGTTATCATACATGATCAGAACGATGGTTCAACTAATGGATATGCTATTTCCTCCACATGACTTGGAAGGAAGAGGCACATCATGAACCAGCCAGTATTTAGATCACTCCAAGTTTTGGGAAGTTTGAATACAAATCCTTGAGAGAGAAAGCACTTTATCCTTTAATGCTGGTACTCATCCAATCCCTTTTGTATCCTACTAGGAAAGAGAGAATAAGTGAAAAGAAATCTTAATGCTCTTAAATGCTACTAAAATATTTAGCTGTCTTATCGTGCTTTTGAGATACCACCTCTTTATGTGATTAATACCTGTTTACTGCTTTTCTTCTCTTCTACATTTTTCTTGTCATTTTTTTTGTAAGCTTCAAATGTAGCTGGGTCAACACTGTACAAGCACTCAGTCCACTTCCCATACAGTGCACAAAGTTTCTTTTTGCTGTCAAAAAAAGACTAAGTTTACAAAGGAGCTTAAAGAGATTTATTTCATCATTTCAGACAAAAATATTTGAAACAACTTTTGAGAGCAACTCTTAAAACTCCATTATTGCTGTTTTACAATTCATAACCTCACTGTTGCAGGTTCATGCCCTTGATAGACGATGTTAAAGGCATTCAGTTCTACAGCTCCCATCAGAAATAGAGGGCAGCCGTTTGTTTCCTGTTAGGAATGAAGCTGTTACCTTTTGTCCTGAATGTAGCCTTCAACTTTGTGCAACTCCTTCCCAAAGAGGCCACAGGGTTTGAAGCTTAGTACACATTTCTCACCAGTTCTAAAGGTACAACACGAGGGCATTAATTACTTCCAAATGCTTTTCCTCTTCAAACTTGCAGCAAGTGAAAGCACTCACACTCTTAACTTACTTATGGTTAGTTATTTCCACGTTTCCATACTGCTCAATCCAAAGTTTACCCACAATAATGTTATGCACACAGCATGTAGGATTTGTCCACGTGTAGGCTTCATTGTGTCTAAGGGAGGGGAATAAAAATGAAAATACTGTATCTTTGTACTAGATGTCACTCCTGCAACAAGCCGTCACCTATAAATCGCACCAAGACTTGAAATGGACATGGCAATAAGTGAGGAAACCCAAGAAGTGTATTAACCTACTGCTACTGATTTTATCAATTCCTTAAAACAGCCACTTCAGTRCAGTCACTGTTAGCACTGAATGACATGAGGAAAGCCAACAGGGCTCAAGCATGCTAGTCTGATGTCCAGGCATCTGCAGAACATACAGACAACACAAGCCCCAACTACTGCTACTATTAGTATGCAGTATATTAGGAGAAATGATAGCAGTTCCTTTCATCTTCTCATCCCCTGCTCCCTGCAAAGTGATCTGCCATCAAACGTTAGGATGTGGGTGTTAGACATGTCCATTCCTAAGCCGTAAGACTCTAATGCACACTAATCATCATGGATGTGGCCACTGTGCCTATGCAATTATTACTTATCAACTTACTCAAGAAGCTCCAAAGTCATTGTGCCTTTTGGTTCCGCTTCCACGCTCTTGCCCCAGAATTTGAGTTTAGGATAAATTGATCCATGAAACACAAAATCGTTATTTAAACCTTCAGCATAGAAAGCACTGATTGGTGGATGATGGCTAACTTGCTCTGAGAGAAGTCTAAATCCAAGGTCATCTCTGCAAAATAAAGATAACCAAAAGCATGTATCTACGTATCAAGTGTAGTGAGTTGCAGTTCTTTTCCCCAGGGTGAAACAGATAGTTGGACACATGCATAGTCGCTGTACTCAGTGCAAGAGTTAGTTAAAACCCTAGGATAAAACAAAGAGACAGATCAACTAATACATAGAACATCCTCATTCTAAATAACTGAGGACATAATGTAAAAAGGTAACAAGAACTACCGAATCTGATGAGCCAATATGTTTACTTTGATAGTGACCTCTTTCTTAGAACTTTCACATAAACATAGGCCAAAACCTCACCTGAGAGAACGATTTGCCCTAAGTGCAGCTGCACACTAATAGACTAACATTGCCTATTTGTATTCTGGACACTCATATAATGAATATTACAATTCTAACACCTCCCTTATGTACCATGCATCTTTTAATTCAGAAGGCTTYGGGAAAAAAAAAGTCATTTTTGTAAATAAAACTTGCTTTTAAACCTGGCAAATTTCATTTGCCTGCTTGGAGTTGAAAAGTAGCTTCCCTTCACTGGAAAGTGATTGCTGAACACCAACACGCATTGCAAGCACCTCCAGCAGCTGCTAGGAGAATGGGCGGAATCTTACACGCCGAAGAGCAGTCTGCAAGCCACCTGACAAGTCTAATGAAACATCAGTTTCACAGAATACCGCTCTCCACTCTTCAGTGCATCTTCTGTTCATTACCTGATCAATTCATATGTCTCTCCAAGCAACGGGTTGAAGGGCTTCCCTGTACGTTCCCACTGCGAAGCGACAGCAGACACAGCAAATGCAGCAACACACTATTCAAAAGAATAAGAGCACACCGTTAATCTCCTGGGTTTTAGCCTTTATCAAGTATCATGGTATCACGGAATGATTCTTCTGAAATAGCTTAGCAAAGTTCTGTTTGCAAGGCAGGGGAATAAACAGTTTTCATCAAAAGACTAAAAAAAGCAAGCCTTAGGAAAAGCAAAACATTTTCCTAGATAAGCAAAKTTGGTTAATGAATAAGAGAATCGGACATGCAGCAAATTACAGGAGTTCCTCCTATAATGAGACTATCTATGAAGAAAAAAATCCCAACGCATTCATCAAGAGCTAGCACGAATTACCACACCCAATGTACCTGCATTCGCTCAGTTGTGCTGGAAAGTGAGCTGGCTTTGTGGATGAGGTATGTATGCTCCATATACTCTGTAAGTCGCTGTAGAAAGCTCAGTGGCTCATTGAATATAACCGGCATGGTGATCTTCGACAACTCCTGATGCACAAATGAAATTTGTGTTAAAAACCAAATGATTAGATACACTGACCTGCATTAACCCAAGTGTAATTGGCTTATTACAAAAATAAATGATGCTCTTAGTGCTAACGCAATGTGCTTGACCTGGCTCCACTAATGCTGAAAGGAAAAAACCCTGTTCATCCCTTATGAGCTTGATAAGCCTATCTGTGTTGACGTTAGGGCTACTTTTAAAACAAAAAGAAAACCAAACATCAACAAACAAACTTCCTATCAACAAATGCATTAAGAAGGTAAGATGAAACAATGAAATGAACTATTAAAGGCTCTTTTAAAGACTAAGTTATTTATTACTCTTAAAATAGATACAGGCCATCTAATTACTTAAACATATTATCTATTTTGGAGGCAGGTGGGGGGAGGATGATGAGAAAGGACAGAGAAACATGGCGGCACAGGAGTAAAAACAGGGATTCTGTATTCTGAAGAAAAAAGGAATTTTTGTAACAGGAATAAAAATTTAAAAGAAGTCCTGAAGTTTTGATGCTGTTTATTCTCTTTCCCATTTTTAAAAAGCATGCACTTTGAATGCATAACATTGCAATGTTTTAAACTGCTGGCAGTAGCAAATTAAAAGCATGTAGTATGACCACTGGCAACGTGCGCAGTAAACAGCACTGTTCTTAACCATAATAGCAGCATCTGGCACTAACAGCTTTAGCAGATACTTTGGTACAATCCACTCCAAGTTCCACACACACATACACACCCCCAACTGCAACTTCTGTGCCGTGATTTCTGCAAAGCAGAATTAAGGCCTTTATGGATTATTTTTTTTCCTGCACACACCTTATGCAAGACAGGCTTTCAATCTGTTCTTTGTGTTTTAAGGTTATAACACTTCTCCACTAACGCCCCTGTGAGAAGCTCAGATGCTTCACAACAACTCCGGAGATTTGGAGCTGCTGATACAGGCATTCCCCAGCATTTCCACATCTCGTTGCCTGGTGCTGTTTATAACTACAGCAAGGGGAGGAGGAGAAAACAACAGCAACTAAACACACACATTCCCTTCCGTAGGCTACTGTTACAGGCTGACAGAGGTTTATCAGTAAGTACTTTCAGCCTATTGCAGGGTCTAATGGAGAGAAGAACTCTTCTCAATTCACCCCTAGCTGGAAGCAGATTATATGCCGACCAGCTAACCTCTGATCTGGCCACCATCTGGCCAGTAACACCATGGGGGGAAGACTGAGATACTAAGGGGAAGGGAGAAGAGCAAAATTAAAGTAGATGGGTTTTTTTGTTTTGTTTTTTTTTCCACAGTCAAAGTAAAAAATTTTTGCTAGCACAAAGTACTTTAAGGGTTAAAATCAAGAGAAAATGCTTTTACTGAAGGAGTATTGCTCTGACCAAGTCTCACCTTCTCGAGTTGTGAAAGCAAATAAAGCATAAGCAGCAAATTAAAAGAAAAAAAAAATCCCTCTTCCCAACAAATTTTCATTTGGGCCTCAAATGAAACAATCACTTCACGTCTTATCATAGCTTTCTGATTACCTACCATTCCAATGCATTTTCTTAAGATACTCCAGATACTGAAGTCATTTCTGGAAAACATTGGAGATGGCAAGCTTGTTCTGCGRAAAGGAACAGGGAAGAAAGCAGAAGTAAGGAAAGTTTTCCATTACTAACCACAACTAAGAAACCCAAATACTCTTTTTTTGAAAGTAACAGTTTTCCATTTTTTGMATTAAAAACGAAGGGGGAACGACAGTGCTACTTTGAAGCACTTAAACTGTTTTACCTGCACAGAAACCTGCATTTCTCCAAAAAACAGAACCAGAACCATTCCCTTCATTTTGCATAAGAGCAGTGGAAGAGAATTTCTAGATCAGTTATCAGAACAGTGTTTTCACAGTGGCACTGTTAAGACATTTAGTTGTGTCTTTGTGACAAAAAAAAAATTGTGAGAAATTCTTGTCTGAACAGATTTGAGGGTTAAACAGTGGGGCTTTTTTTTGCTAGTCACCCGTATACTGACAATGAAGGGCCATGACATTTATTGCCTATATTAAAATCAGCCCTCAGGAACAACAGAAAAAGCAGCATCATTAAAGAACAGAAAACACAGCAGCCTGTTCCACAGGGGACTAATATATCCTGAAGCAAGTCTTAAACATACTTTCAAGACCAACATTTAGGCTCTGTAACAAGGCCTGTATTTCRCATCTTTATGAGAAATCAGGCACAGATTTTGTCCAGTTTTCTTACTGTTACTGGCCAGCTCAACTATTAATGCATTTTATCTACAGAAAGGCATAAATATAGGTCAAAGCCTTTTGTCCACAACRACACTAAAATTCATGTTTGGATCATGAAACTATTACCAATGAGAAAAATTCTCAATACCTACAGCTCACTCAAACTGCATGAACTATTTGAGCTTCAAAGTTTAGTTAACTCTGTCTAAATGATGGTATTGCCCTCCTAACCAAGGTCTTGTCTCCCCTCAAAGTAGCTAAAGCAATATCCTTTTTAGAGAGAGTGAACAGGCTGTAGCTGCCTTTTCCACCCCACTTCTCTGATAAACAGAAACACTGACAAGAGAATAAATAAATAAATAAATAAATAATCTATTCAGGCTAAGTGGTTAGTTTCCGTAGCCCTACTTGCTGTGTTACCTCCCACACTCATCTGCTACTGAAACACCTTTACCAGGGCTGATGTTTTCAGTTTTCAGAAAGAACAAAACTAAAAAATGGTCCATAAAATACAACAAGCCCCATCCAATCAAAGACCTAGTCATATGCCTGAACTCCTCCCGGCACCAAACTATGCTTTGTTAGCAAGTAACTAACAGCCTAACACTGACTTGTTTTACTCAGCTCCCATGCAGGGGATGAGTGGGTAGGAGGATTTATTTTAATTGACCAACATGGTATCACTCACTCCCTATTCTGATTTTCCACTGATACAAAAATACTTCGTGAAACAGATCATCTTGAATAATATTAAGTATAAAATACTTCTGTGGATGCTTTGATACAAATGTCCAGGAGAGGACAGTGTCCACCAAGTATTCAGTCTTATCTTCATTTGTAGTGTTTACTTATTTTTTCTGTGTATTCCTTAATGAAGGCAGTTAGCAGAGCAGGTATTTGTGTTTAAGTAAGCCCTTCTGCATGTAAAGTACACTCATGTGCCTCTGCTTTGCTGAAGTATACACACGGATTGCTTTCCTTACATATTAAAACTTGCATTTTCATTAACGTTAACCTGTTCAATTTGTTTAGTTACTTGAAAGTTGGCATTCAGTTTCAGCCATTCACCCATATTTCTTACACATATCAAGCCAACCCTGATATGGGAGTCAGTTCTTTTCTCCATATAACACACACATACTGAATAAACAAAGCCATTTAAGCCACCAAGAAAGATCCCAGGGACAAGTAAGGACATGTGGAAAAATGACAGGCAGCCAAGACGTGAGGCCTACTAACCTTGACACACTCCCTGYGATTAAGGAAAAGGTTTGTGAATGCAAAAATTTCCTTCCAAATGTCAATTTTAGAAACAACTCAGGAAGTTAATTTTAGCTTTAAGTTACAAAAACATCTGCTGGAATTTCTATGCAGTAGAACAGATAAGGTGCATTTAAGATAATTCACTTAAACAAAAACACTTGTTCGAAGCATCATCTATGGTAGATCAGCTACTACCAGAATCTTGTGGGGAAGAAGATATATGGTGTGAAAAATGCATGTTTAGCTTGCTCTTCATGTAACCCTGGTCAAATAATCTCCTGGCTCCCAAAAAGCCAAACACAAACACGTTTGCATTCTGAAAGGCCACCAATGGGGGGACCAAAGGGAAAGCTAACTACAGAAACTCAGCAACAAGAGGGAAACAGCAGTGATCAATGGTTGTTAAATGTTGGCAGGTATTAAGAACATTTTTGTGCAAGGGGTGGGGGCTGGTTGGTTGTTTTTTGTTTGTTTGGGGGTTTTTTTGTGTGTGTGGGGGTTTTTTTTGTTGTTGTTGTTTGTTTTCTTGTTTGGGTGTTTTTTTGTTTTTTTTTTTTAGTTTGGCTCAGATTAAAAATTTCCCTCTTAAATCACTTCTTTTTGAATGTTTCCAGGTTTAATGTACTATTCTCCTATCTCTCAAATCCTCTCCCAAAAAGTTTTCAAAAATTAAGTCCACTCTCAAATCAACCTAAGCTACAAGAAGTCATGTCACCSACATTCTTTCAAACACTCTATGAACAACTGGTTAGTAGGATGCAAACTACGTTTAAAAAAAAATCAGAACACGACAGCAGATTATAAGTGGCACTGGCTTCACCTATCTATATATGTACATCTCAACACTTTTAATTCCTTGGAACCAACAGATTTATTCCTACATCTCCAAAACCAAAACACACACCYCCCATCAAAAACCAACCTCCACCTCCCTGTGCAAAACCCTCACCACTCAAAAGAGAGGCAGATTAATACTCAGGTTTTCTAGACGAAGGTAGGAAATAGTCTTATTTATACTGACTGCTAAACAGTGCTAGGTACTCTCAACCCAAATGCAGCTGCAGATCCTCTATTCATCTGAGGAACTACAGGAAGGTATCAAGATCTTATGCAAAAGAAATTGATCTGGTCTATTCTCTAAGTGACTTGTTTCCATGTCGTTAACACACACTGAAGTTAAACAAAAAAGTTATAGCAAACYCAAGGGTGTAAGGATGGAATTAAGTGCTGTCAAAATGTTCTGACCCCCTCATTTTGCACAGCATCAAGAAGTTAAGGTTTCTGCTCTGAAAAGTACACAGGTGGCATCGCAGATGATGCGTGACCACGTGCCTCCTAACGAGCCCCAAAACCAAAAGAGCACAAACTGGAGCCAGCAGCTCCAGGTAGGTAACACAGTTCTGAAGCCAGAACTGCAGTCAGACACGGCAAACAGATCCTGTACCAGGCCAAACATCGCTGCCACCAAGAGCCTCAGAAATGAGGCTAGAAACACCACACAACTCCCATCCCCTGAGAAGGTTCTCTTCGAATTAGAATTTATATTAGCTGAGCTCTGGGGAGAAACAGTTTGCATCAATATATTTGTGGACAAATCCCAATGTGTCACCAAGGTGCCAGGTAAAAAACCTTGATATTACAGCTCAACCTAGAATGTGCTCTATAGCCATTTAGTCACACAAAATATGACCACACATTCTTATCTATATGCAAAACGGATGTTTCCACTTTTCTTTAGCAGTAAATTATTATTAGCCAGCCAATTTATGCACTCATTTTACTCCAACATCCTATACTCTCTTTACTACTAAAAGACACGCAACTCAGAAACAACTTGCTCAGAAGTACTTGTTTATTACTCTTCATTCCCCTTCATAAAACGAGCAGATCTTAAATGCTCCTCCAGTCACCTGCTCCCTACAGTTCTGACAACATAGTGCAGCAGCATTATGGAAACTTGCCAAGTTATTTCTTTTTTATAGTAAACARAAGATCAATTCCTGGTAAAACTCTTCAAGACAATGCATGTCAACATGCATCATCGTTTTCATATTGAACATGAATTGCCTCCTTTCTCCTCATTGTTTCCAAGGCAATGAATGCCATTCAGACATCCACCTTCACCTAGTGCTTTCCGCCCCCCCCACACCCCAGAACTTCCTGCTGTAATTAGGGAAAGGCACTTAGCCAAGGCCATAAATACCACCCTGGCTAACAGCACAAGAGCACAGAGCAACACACTTAGTCAGCTGCTCCATGTTACCTTCCCAAATCACCCCGTTACTCCACCCAAGCCCTCATTTGTCTTACTCTTTGCCTACTATGGGCRGGAGATAAATGCAGACGTTGAACCTTGAAACATCAGGTCTCTGACATTACCACACACTTCAGCAGTCACTGCAATTTAACTATTTAAGATACCAAGCAATTAAAGCATGTCTTGCTTGCTTCTGTAAAATTAGATATGAATTTCCTGTTTTTACAGAAATCTGGTGTCCCCATCATCATTCCRCACATTCAAAACACTTCGAAAGTAGCCTTTTTGAAACACACTGAGGTCTGGCTTGATCTGTAGCACAAACATTATATTGCCCCTTCACTGAAACTCGAGAATAGTGGTGTCTATTACACCTCATTAACTCCAGACCTATTGTCCTCCTTTATCAGCAAGGAAACACAAAAATGGATCATTTGACAACACAAAATAGGYGCATAAAACATAGATGAGACTTTTAGAATAAGACTCCCTTTGTTCACATTTGAGTTTCTGATGCCAGGCTAGCAATATTTTTCATTCATTCCTGATACCAATAGAAGGATCAAATGACTGGAAATTAAAGAGGCAATAGGAGGCACAGGTCATTAAAGATACATGAATGAACTGAAATCCACATAGATTTCAATAAGATCTATTAAAACACAAGTGTGACCCTTTTTACATAGCACATTATATTTTATTTTTACTTATTAAGATTTGATCACCAAAAAACAAGATGCAAAGGAGCACACTAGCCTTGGAAAAATATTCCTTATAAAATCATAGCACAACCAACTTACTTGTCAATCATCCCTAACAAAGTTTTAAAATTTTTCACAGTTAGCTCATCAGAGATTCCTGTGGTCTTTTACTCACCATTAATGCATATTATAATACCTTAAGAATGGGCAACATCCTACCTGTGTTTTTTGATTCCGTTAGACAGCGACTCCCCACTGCCACAAACCTTTTCTTCAGACACGCTTGAAGTTATTGTATCTTTTGAATCCATGCTGTCCTCTAATGAGTAGGCTGCTGTTGTTTCAAACCCACTTAACGATTTTTCAGATTCTGAATCTGCAAAAGAGCAGGTGCATGTTAATGAATCTACAGCCTGTGCTAGACTTCAGTCACTAACAGATCTTCCCTCTTTGTACAAAACTGAAACCTAAGTAGGCTACTGTGTCCTGATGACAGCATCCATTTGGTAAGTAACTAGTAGTGCCACAGACCGCTCCAGCTCTGTATCTAGGTATAGACTAAAGAGATTGCGAAAGATTAAAATCCTCTATCAAACAGAGCCAAAATCTGACATTTTTATTAAATTGAAGCTGCTATAACTTGCTTAGGACAAGTGCCAGTGTCATGTAGATTCCAGTATCTTACCTAACTAAATACCAGTTACCTCAACATTCAAGTACTGACTACTCCTGTATAAGATTTCAGTTTGGTCTAAATTCTTGGACGCTCGGTGCTGTTCAGCAACCTTCACTTCCCAACWTACTAAACAAGTACCAAAGAACAGAAGGAGGTATCATACGCAGTGGATTACATTAGCCACGAAAGTCCCAGCAAAGTCTAAATGATAAGCTCACCAATCAATAAGATAAACTTTGTACTCTGGAAGGTAGGTTAATGGTACAATCCACATCACACCTAAAACTAAAAACAACAACAACGATACCACCTTATTTCCAACCAGTGTTTTAGTCAGGCAGTGCTTGACCAGCTCTGGAGAAGAGACAGTCTTGCCCCAAATCACAAAGTAAAAATTCCCTGGCAAAAGGATGTATTTTTGTTTCATGTTTTTCTTTCAAACTTGACAAGATTGTCAAAAGATTATCCAATTGCAAGTTCCAAGAAGCAAGGGAACAGCTCAAGACAAGTGAAGATGCACTAATTTCTATCCCATTTGGGAAATCCTTTAGCAGAGACMAGGTACAACACTGAATGGTAAACAGCTTAATGCAAGCCTCACTGCTTCTGAAAAAAGCGAACCCAAACTGTAGTAGACACCATTCCTGCTATGTACTTCTTTCAGCATATGCTACTGCTCTTGGCTGCAAATACCCAGAGAAATAATTGCAAGATTAGGCATTCTCTCACATACTGATCCTAATTCAAAACTAGCAATCAAAGCCTGCTGAAGTAGTAGTCCATCCAAAAGAACATCTCAGTCACAGTTGTYCATCGTCAGGTGTTTTCTTGTTTTCTCTTAAAAAATGAGTAGCTTCTCCAGAACATGTAAATTATATGTTGCTTTGGTGAAGGGGAGAGTGACAAGAGGACTTTCTACTACATCCAGATTACAGAAGGGTCAAGAACAGGATAAAACCCTGATGAATGGATGAGCTGTGCCACAATGTCTCCATCCTCACTAGAGAGAGTGAGATCTAGAAGCATAAAGGAGATCTTTGCTTTCATGAAAAACATCCACCCCTATCCTCATCAAGACAGTACTTGAAATTAAGCCAGTTGCTAGGGAATGAAAAGAACTGCCAGCTGGTGCTAAGGATATGTTAAAAAAGTGGACTGGCACTCCAGAGAATCTTCTCACAAGTTTCCCCAAATTTGTCAGTCTAGTTCTGTGCCAAATTATGATATAACATATCAAAGCATGAGTTTGGTGGGTACTGTATATAACAAGTAGGATAAGGAGAAGCATTTTTACTTGTGGACAAGTCTGTTACATAAAATACAGATTTCTGCAGAGATCAATAAGCCCAGGTAGTCAGGAAAACACTGTTGTGTATCCAAATATCACAGAGGAAGATACACTCTAGCAGTGTAACACAACTTGGCCCTCAGCATCCTGACCACATGACAAGCTATAAATCCCTTCAAGGTAAGTATTCCACCTCCCTATTAAAAGAGCTGCTCAACTGTGCCAACAGTTATTGTGACMAGGAAAGCATGAAGCAAACCCCGTAACATAAAGCAAAGAGTCTGACTCCTGTAAGGCTCCTTTCTTCTTCTGTACCATCCGGGACTGTCTTGTTTTCAAGAGTCGTGACAAGAGTCACGACACACAATTCCCTCAATCTGAGTTTCAGCAACAGACATAGGACTCCAGAGGCAGAAAGGGAAGAATAGGTAAGCTTCACTAGAACTGCTGACCGCTCTCTGATATGCTTCTCAGCATAACAAGGATTTTTAAACACTACACATGATCAGTTCTCCTAATGCTGGCCTTACAGTGCTGAGACACAATTATGCGGGACTGAGCTCAGCACCTGCAAACCTCTCCAGAGCTGTAGACACTGACCCGCCAGCCTTCTCCAGGGTACGTTCCTTACTTAACACAACAAGAGCATGCTATACAAYAAAGAACAGGAGCAGAATGAAACCAGACACTGTTACAAGAAATTGCTCTCTAGAGACATCTCTCCCATTTTGCTGAGAAATGCCTCTGATTGAGAAAGTATGTCTACAACAGCTCCTGCCATCAAAGGTATCAATCTCCAATCCCTAAAGCTCAGCTACCTCCTTTGACCCAACGAGCTTAACAAGCCTTGAGAGTTTGTTCAGGTGTCAGAGTGAACAAGCCTCGTACTGTATTGTGAACACAGATCAACAAGCAACTCAAACTGAGCTTTTCCCTGTGTACTTGCAGCTAACACTTTTCTGAATTAAGATTTGCATACTCCCCCGTCACTGCAAAAAAAGATTTATATTCACAAGTTGCTACAGAGCAGCTGTCAAACAGATGACTAGGAGAAAATGAGATATTTTTTCTATTGAACTTAAGGGGGTGTGAGCTGAGGAGGGGAGAGAAAGAATAAGAGTCCCTGTTCAGAAGCCAAAATTTTTAAGTGATCTTTGAGACAARACCAGGCTGACTAGGAAGCACTCCAGCTCATGAAACCTGAAGTGTCAGGGTAACAGTAAAAACACCAGCTACATTTTGCAAGAATGGGAGAGCAAGGGGAAACAGCAGAAGCAATGACAGAAACTTAAGAGATGAACCTYCCTTGAGTTATTGCAACAACTGGTAAGTCTTCAGTTCCACATAGAAAAGTTTGGCCAATGTATTTGACTAATGAATACACCTGAGAAAGGTCGTGTTTAACCACTGGCAAGGCTGGGTTTGAATTCTGACCAGGTGTTTCCCATCCCTCTCTGAGATACTTGAATTCATTCTTTTAACTATATTCAAGGCAAGAAGTCCACAGGCAGCAGTGTTCTCACTGATGTTGCGGAGAATTTTTGGTACGCGTTCAAAAACAGCCACTTGACAAACAACCCTAAACATGGAAGGAAGGGCAGTAAGTCTTTATACTTTTTGTATGATTTTTACTTTTAAGTGAGCCGATAACTGGAGACAAACAAGGAAGTGAGCAAAAGCAACAGAACTAGTCTTCTACTTGTTGTACCAATTCATTTAGGAGCATTATTTATAAACACAGCACACATCAGTGGTACATAACAGTTGAAGCTGTACTATGACAGGTTAGCTTTAGTACAATCTAAATAATCCTGTAGCAAAACAACCGCTTTTGTAGTAGGATTATATCTACGTAAAACCATCAATACCACCCTCAACACGCACAAAAGCTGTGTTTGCAGAAAAAACCCACCTCAGATAAAACCAGTTAAAGAGAAAGATCAGGACAGTTCTAAGCTCTTCCCAAATTGGGTGTGCAATTTGCATATAATCAGGGAATATTATCTGCAAGACAAAAATGAAGTACCTTCACCTTTTAATTCTTGACCTGCTTAGCCATTTTTCAGCACTGTGGATGGACTCTGCAGTTGTATTCCATATTCATGTGCTTTCTGAGGTCTATATATTTAATCAAAGCTAATAACTTCTYCAGCTCTAGAGGAGATACCATTGGTCTTAGTAAATTTTGCTACTTGTTTAGTGCTCCTTCCCTTCCCCAATGCCCCCCCGCCCCGGCCCCACCCTGCTTTAAACATAGAAGAGTCTGATACATGTTAAGCATTCAATCCTGAAAGTGAGAGCTCCAGCACTCCATGTGCTATCGAGTTTAATTACACATTTCCACTCCCATGATGAGAGAGGATCACCACACCGCACCAGGAAGCACTCTGAACTGACCTATTGCTATCAGAGTTCAGATCAGTAACATTCTTAACTTGGCTGTTCTTAACACTGGATACCATGCTTTGTTAACACAAATAACTGCCATTTCCTGTAGGTTCTTCCTTTCATGTTCCGTGTCTAGTGCTCTCCCATTGCGGGGATTTAGGAGTTACCGCAACAGTCAGAAAGCATTGATAACAGCATATCACTTAAAAATAAAAAGAGGAGAGACTTTAGCAAATGAACTACTACTTCAGTAAGCAATCTTACCCCATTACAAGAATTTTCCTCACCCCCCCAGTTTTGGGAAAGAAAGAGGATMTCTCTCTAATTGTGCCCACAATTTCTACAAACAGAACTACACAACACAGACTTATCAGTGACCAATTTAGTCTATGCCAACATTAGCAGGTAGCATGGCTCAGCTGGAGCACATTTGCAAGCCAAACAGACAGTGCCGAGGGCTTGACACTTGAACTAGATACATTTCTGGTGGTGTTCTCTTCAGATCAGCTCTACTCTCCTACCACGGACTGAGTGTCCAATAGCAACCGGACTGTATCTTCTGATTCAGCTTCATTCAGGAGTCTGGTTCATGCAATCAGATTGCTCCACAATGCGAATCAGAGCATGGTAAATGCAGACAAGTAGCTGCTGCTGTGAACATATCCTTTCTAATGCACTCCTTGTTGAAAAAACCTGTTTGAAGTCTTGCATTGCTCTGAATTGTCACAGCTAGTGATACTTTTGTTGAGAGTAAACAAGCAGAAGTGTCTAACACGCAGACAACATTCTTTTAGAAAGCAAAACAAGAAGCAGCAGTGGCTGCTACTTTCAACCTGTCAAGTCAAAGCTAACGATTCTCCAGCTCAAAGTGCAAGCCCAGTTATGCAATACTCTCACTTCTAAACTCCTACGTTGGAGATTTAAAAATTCAGAGAACTGTAACTAGAAAAAGATGGTATCCTAATAGAAAAAATACTCTGGAAGTAGTGGCATTTTTCCACTGACAGATATTATAACTTGTCACATCACTCTGTTAAAACACATTGGTGTTTGCTCGATCTCCTATACAGCCTAGTAAGATAATTCTAAGATAATAGAATATGTCTATTTATCCAAAAATCAGTATCATTTAACTTAATAAAATACTATCAGATTGCAAATCAGGTTTAGCAAAAGCTTTGAAGACAAAGTCCTAGTAGTTTAGATTTCTGGAAATACGAATTTTTAGCTTCTGACAATTAGGCCTAGTCACTGCTCTCTGTTACGAAAATATTTATGATCATATCTCCTGTCTCATTAGCCCAAGAAAGAAGACCCACATTCCCAAACTCTGAGCCAGTGTCATATATCCCCAACTCCTCTGCTCTCACTGTATTCTTGTCATACAGAGACAAGAAGCCTTTTAGTTGAGACTCCACAGACATGTCAGAAAAGCAAGAGGGTTAGAAAGTATTACCAGGATCCCAGTGAGTAGGGAAAAAACCCCACCCAAAACCACACCCACAAAAAACTAATTCCTTTTGTGCTCATGATGAAAGTCATAACATGCATCCAGCAGCCAGGAAAATATGTCACATTTCCCTTTCTCTAGCCCCCCCCAAAAAAAAATCAGAGTGCCCTTCCCCCAAACACGTGCCTTCAGAGACAGAGAGGACCCTAATCACTGCAAAGCACTGAATGTGAACAACCAAGAGAAGAGAATCTAACCCAAGTCTGATGAAGTTGACAGACAGTCAAGCAAGTGAGGCTGTCCTGGAAAATTATTTAAATTGCAATCAAGATGAATTATGTCAAGTAACTTCTCCCAAAGGAGAGAGAATTGACATATATGTTTTTTATATGTGTGTATATATGTGTGTGTGTGTGTGTATATATATATATATGCTCAACAAGTTTCACAGTTATACAAAGCTACTCGATGTGATTTGTTTGCAGCTTCAGGTGACAAAAACACCACCTCTCCCAGCTAGAGAGGAGGCTTTGGACACTTTCATTCAAGAAGATTTAGAGACTGGGTCAGTTTTGAGATGTATAGACTAACAGCTCTTTAACGCTGAATATTCTCTCATATACACAAAGCAAGCCTGGCTGGAGAGACTACATTCCAACAGCACCAGATAAACAACTGTTCTCTGCTTTGTTGAGACAAGCAAAAGAGCCTGAGGCCTTTCAGCAGAATTGTTCTTTTGGTTCTGGTTGAAGAACCTGTTTCTAGTGTTCCTCAATCTCTTCTCCTCCTTGAAGGCTTGATAAATTTGCTACCGTGCCAAGCAGCAAAGTCTGCTGTTCATTCACTGTGTTCCTGTGCTAGTGCTATACTTAAGCATAGACTCTACTTTGCCTGGTTTTATTCTCTGCTTAAGCTGCACACTGCAGAACATCTATCAAGGAGTCTGGGAACACTGCTTTTCGCATCTGTCAGAAGCATCAGACAGTTCAGCTCACAGAAAAAGTAACCCTATACTTGCTCGTGAAATACGCTATCACAACCTAATTATCTGCTACAGTTAGACTATGTTCACCCTCAAGCTTTTCCAGATCTTTCATAGTTGTAGACAGCTGTGCGCTGCGGGATCACCCAGTCAGGGCTACTATTGAGCTGCACTATGTACAGCCTCTCTATACAAATGCATGTTGTAATCATCTTATGCTGTTGAGAGTTTTCCAAAATCACTATTTGCATGTTCTGCACTTGAAAATATGAAAGATACTAAACTGAAGAGCAGACAGGGGAAGAAAAGTTATTTCAGAAATGCATGCAAGATTTTGATTCATCCTTTTCTTCCACCTGTGACACTTAAGGTATACAAAAGTGAAATAAAACAAGCCTTTCTTAACCTCATTAACCCTCAAAACTAGGGAATTTTATGGACTGATCTTAACAACAAAACAAAAGAAAAAACATACACCACCATGGAGAAAGCAAGTCAGAAGGCTACCAGATACAGTTACATTTCCTAAAATAGGAGCCTTAAGTTTTGCTATTTGAAAAAAGGGCGTACACACCCAAGCAATCATGACTGCCCTATGGTTTTGTAACTTTTTGTCATGCTAAGGTGAAGAATATAATTCTACAGGTGAACAGGCAAATTTTTAGAGGCCTGCTCGTAAAGCACATGAAGCATTCTCCTAAAATTAGTTCCACGTTAGAAAGGCAGAGATTTCACTTAAAGTGAGACTGTTCCCACACCCTTATACCCCCTCCMACACATTCATTACACACGTGCTGGCTACACACTCACATTCTGGACATCATTACTTACCTGAAACAGCATCATAGAACTGCTCTTCACTGATGATGCTGAGAGGCGGAGATCCCTTAACCAGAGACTGCTCTAGTTCATGGTGTTCAGTAGCTAGCGTCTCTAATGCTTCTGACAAGATCTTGGTTTTCTCCTGCTCATGCTCCAGTTTCAAATTCCTCACCTATAAGTAGATACACGTATGAATAAAATCTCATCTCTCCAAAGAATGTGTAGCTGGAAGCTATTCAGAAAATAGACTCTAATAAATAAATAACTGGCAAACAGCTGGAACTGAAATCACATGGATTCATGAGAATATTACAGTATTTTTGTGACGACAATAAGGTTGTTACTCAGCATTTTCAGTAGTTGAGAAATCTGACAAATAAGATTTGACAGTATTAATCAATTCCACAAGTGAATTCAAGCCAGATAACTATACCTTAAAACTGAGGGGAAATAGTTACAACTCTACTTGGATGACCTTAACTATGGAATTAGTGATTGGTTTCTACACGCCCCAAGCTCCTTGTACTAGTCTGCTCTAATTTGGGCCAAGCAGCATCATCTAAATTGAATTATAGAGCAAATGTGAATGCCAGCTACAAATAACTGCAACTGAGCTATGAGCTGAAAACATTTAACCCTGAGGATTACAGGAGGAGGTTAAAAAAAGAGATTCCTCTACTAACCGACTTAACGTCGATACAAACAGCCCGCTCTCTCCACTCCCAAAACAGTTTACAGAGGAGCCAGAAGCTGACAAAAAAAGAAGCCCAGCCACCAGATGGTGGACCTTTTTTTTAAGCCAAATGCAATCAGCTCCAGCGAGAATGATGTTATCCACGTTTTGAGACCAGGACTAGTAATGGAAGAGCAACATGTCCTTCCTGTTTCCTCCTCATTTTTTTTTTGCCGGTGCTTTCCCGCCTCCTCTTTCCGCCAGGGGAGAGGAGAGGGCTGTAGCTGAAGGCTCAGGAAGGGCCTCTTCTCCCAGCCCAGCAAGGCTTCAATGTGCTACCTCTCCTTCAGTCCCTAAACCATTGACTCTCTTCCTTTCTCTTCCTTTCTCCCTTCCAGTCGCTTTTTAAAAGCATGCCCAACCCCTGCCTTGTTCTCTAGTTTACTCTCAAAGGTCAGTTTACAATGCTAATTCCCCCTCCACTAAGAACATGCAAGGACATGACAATCTCTTGGAACAGTTACAGGGACAACTTACACACTTTCCTAAGCAACTTACACATATACCAACATTACGTTTTTGAGTCTAATTTAAGAACTGTTCGTACCTCCTATCTGGTTACATTTTAGATTAAAGCTTTACTTTGGAGGCTTCAGCCCCCTCAGTTATAACAACCACTCAAATAGTGGATTCAGAGCCAGGCACAAATGAGGGTGTGCAAATTTAGAGGCTAGAAACGAGATACTAAAGCAGATTTGCCACTTCCAGAGAAGAGTTTCTATGCTGACAGTAACATATCCTTTGCAGAAAGACTTATGGAAGAAATTTTCACTCCCTCACTTGTGCCAAATACTAAATCAGCTGGTTTGGCTGCCAGGCTCTGAGTGTAAAGGGGCAATCCAATTAAATGATAATTAAAAGGGTTTAAAATTGGGTTGCTAATTGAAAGCAATAAAACCAGTAAGTCACCTACTGTCCAATAGTTTTACCCTGAACAAAATGAAAAAAGTCTGGGCTAGTTACTGTCACTTTCATATAAAGTTCACTCTGACAGTACTGATGAAGCCAATTACTGAGATGTTTCATACAAATCGGACATGCCACTGCAAAAGATTTGCTATTAAGCAGTTTCTGCGGGGGTTACATTTTGTATACTATTAAATAGTTAAGGAACTGCCCATTTAGAGAAACAGCATCAGTATTTCACTCTCCTGAGAGAGGGAGGGCGGAGGACTGAAAATAAAATGGTACTTTTCATTCTTATTAAACAGCAAAGTAAAACCAGTTAATAAAATGGTGTTTGCAACTTTTTTTACAGTATTGAATTAGATGCCTTTATGCTCTAAAGTTTTGTTTTGATAAGTGATTTGAGTGATTTAAATCTTTACCTAAAACTTAAGTTTCAATGTTATTTAACAGCAAATCAAAAGACTTCCTAGCTGCCAAACACTTACTAGCACAGCAATTAAACACTACTAGTAGGTAACAAAAAAACCAAACACCTCTTCATCTGTTACTTAAGCAGCACGACGCTAGCCAGAAGCTAAGAAAAAAAGAAAACATGTTTAAGTTTGTTGCTTGTAACCTTTGGGATGTTCATTCATACCTGAATGAACTGGTTTTAAAGCAACCTTAATTCAGTACTTGGGGGCTGGAGATGAAAGTCCAATATAAAACTTTTGTCAACAGTACTGAGCCTGTGGGATGGACACATACGTTCAGAGAGCYGAGAGGTGGCTCTACCAACCTCTACAGCCTAGTACYCAGTGAAGGGTAGGAGTTTACACTAGCAGCYCTTTGAAGGTAGTGGTCTGGAAATACTGTCTGTAAYTATATCATGTCCCTAAGCACCAAAACAGTTCTACAGTGTAAGAACTTTWAAAAAAAAAAMGTTATACTACCATTATTTGATTGATTTCACCTGTAGAAAAGCAATGCTTGCAGAGATAAAGCTAGTACAACCTTCATGTACTTTACTTAAAAATACAGGTATCACTGGAGAAACAACCTTGTTTGAAAAAAGCATACTGTTTATTTTTCTTTTGAAACACAAAGCAGCTTTAAGYGATACCACCATTTTGTCACCTTGTCTTTTATTATTGATGAGATAAATCTCCTAAAACCTTCTTGCATTAATTTGGCTGTAAAGGCAGGAGGTTTTGTTTTTTTTTCCAGAACGACACACTCCATTCTTCCAAGCTTAACAAGAAATATGCAGGCAGATTGGCACTATTTTCAAAGCATGAGTTTATTGAACAACATAATTGACCARCTGAGTGATAGGTTTTCCCAAAACGTAAGAAGCAGATTGCTGTTATGCATGATTTTGCCATACTTTATTTTTCATTCACAAGACTTGGCCAATGATTAAGTTCTGAGGTGAATTATTCCATCTTCCTGGCTACACCACCACCATTTTTGGAGATGACACTTCAGCCTTATCCCTTTTCCCRAAGTTTTTTATTTCCCATCCTGTCTTTCTTCAGTGTCTCAACACAAAAACAACTGCAAGATTACAGAAAGAACCTCCAGACTAGTTTTAAAAATGCTTATTAACACAAAATCTTTAGGATCTATGTATAAAGTAGGAAGACGAACATAAAACGATGAAGAAAACACCTGCTTTCAGAAGCATACGCATTTCAGTCTATTAAACTGGACGCAGGTAGACCAACATTTTTCACTGGAATGTCGTCTGAAGTTGCATTAGCTGAATACCGTACTATTTTACACAGCGATGCAAATATTTATATAAGGTAGTAAATATCACACCAAAATGATGCAGGTATCAGTGTATACACAGCTCTGGAAATCCAGTCTGAGCCTACCCAGGAAAATATCAGAAGCGACATTTTATTGACAGCCTGCGTAAGGCACAGCTTGTGATACAGCCGTGGTTTCTGTACCTTTAGTAGTGGTGCCTGAGCTGAGAAAGAGACAGATGGCAATTCACAGTCTACTAGGTTCAGCTCCTCATCCTCCAGCTATGGAACAGCTGTCATCTTTTTGATCCCCGTCGCTGGTGCCCGCAACGCCAGTGCCACCATCAGCGTCATAAGCTCTCCACAGAGCTTCAGAGGGACAGTGGCACAGAGCACTCTAGCGAGCCCAGCACGAGGCCAGCTGAGTTCCCAATGTTCAACTGGTCAGCCTTCCTACCTTACCCTTGTCAGGAGCTATTCTGCACAAGAGCAATYATAGTTATCAATAAAGTTGGGCTTGTGCTTGCACTGTTAGACAATGACAGTTAAGATCAGTCTGGTTTTCATCTCTAAAGAGAATATTATTATAGTGAAACTTCAGATTTATAATTGCTGATGGAAACTATCTAGCTTTGTCTYACAGAAGTAAACAATCCCTCAATCATTAACCTTACAGCTATAGACACAGCTATAACCTCATACACTGACACAGAACCATCAAGACTTCAGTATCTAGGTCAGTGCAACAATTTGKTTTTTTAAAAAATACTTCTCCAGATGAAGAGGTTTGATATCCAAGTTCTGGTAACTGGTTTCACTTCTGGTTTAACTGAATGGGAATCTGCTTCCAACAGCTTCCCTTAAATATTTGAGCCCTTCAGGCTGTAAGCACTGAATTGTGAGTTTAAATAGTAGAATTGAGTTATTTTAGCAGTCAGACCTCTATTTATTTTATTTTATTTTTTAAAAGGAAAGCAAAAAGCTATTTGCAGACATTTCTATTGTCTTTSCATGCTATTAGAAATCCTGCTAAGCACAAGAGCATGGTTCAAAAGTTAACTCCTTCACTGCGTATTACTAGCAGAAAGTTCACTTGCCTGTTCCAAAATAYCAGAAAGCTTATCTACGTGTAACAAACACCAGTCCCATTCCCTTCTGTACCCTCAGCTTCCATAAGGTAYGTGGGAGACTAGTAACATGYGCTAAACCACTATTTCCCCCCCTCCCCCCTTTTTATAGCCTGAAGTCTTGAACTACATCGGCACAGCCTGTAATCAAGGCTTCTCTGTCATCCTGAAGACATCTCAGTACAATACACAAAATACTTGCTTTGTTTGGTGCTGGACGCTTTTAATTTAAATTAATGCCCAACAACAGTGGCACTTTTGTGGGGTAGGAAAGGGTCACACTACTGTATGCCCAGCTWATAAATKATCATCTCAGCAACATGCTATTGCAGCTGCAAGTAAATCCTAAAAACAACACATAGAAAGCAAGGAATAGAACAAATACAGACACCTCAACAACACGTAGGGCTACCTGCCTTTAACATTAGAATAGTGAATTAAAAGACAGCATACCTTAGCTCTGTGTTCTCCTGGACTGAGAGAGAGAGAGAGGAGACAGACTTCACAACACTGCAGTGTGATTTAGCTGAATCTTACTTTCAAAAGCACTCAACTTCAGTCTTAGGAATAAGAATGCCCAGAATATGCAGACTTCTGAGTTGTGTAGGAAGGAAGAACTACCTCTTTCACATAGCAACCACCAGGGGATCTGAAGCCAGACTCTGCCGGAGTGTCAGTACCCCACATACCGATTCTGCTCTGCAGTAAGCTGAGTGCAGGAAAGCAGCCCATGGCAATGCCTCACCRATGTCTCTGACTACTCAGAAGTGGGGGTTTGGTTTTCAAAATGAATGGCTTTGTCCAACTGCCACAGAAATTTCATCCTCCCCAAAACGTCACCGCTTATGGGAYRTTTGCCACAAAGCACAGACACAAGGTGCAAGTTTTCAGTAGCAAGCTAAGGGCTAGTCTAACACCTGAGCTGGAAATGAACATGTAACCAAGGAATTAGAAAAATGATGCTGTAGTAGAACTGACAGTTTTCTGTGGACATCTCCTGACATTAAGAAATGTAATCCTGCTTTCTGTAATCAAGTAAATGCCAATCAAACCTGCCATTTGTTTCACACTACATCTATTTATATGAAACTGTTAGTTTCCAGGGTCAYGTACYCCAACAGGACATACTATCCTGAAAGACAGAACCTACAAAGCTCTGTGTTRTAACACATTACCCTATAGAAAACYACTCCCRGGAAACACTAGGAATCCAAAGCGAGGGTTCTTTCCCTTCTTCTGTGATCTTCACACCAAACAAAAACCCCTACCAGAAAATCTGAGGCTAACAGTGCGAATCACAACCTCAATGTAGACAGTTTGATATGTACACTGTCTATTCTAACAGACAAGCTCACGTAGTTGCAATTTTACTGTTAGTACAATACAGTCCCTATTGCTACCGCCTCCTTGCATAAGCCAGATCTTTGTGATGACCAGTTTAAACTAGGGCTGAGTAAATCTGTCATTCTTTTAATGTAGAATGAGAACTACATAGTYTTGAGAAGAGTCAGGTCTGCCCCCATGTCTTGAACAAAACCTGCCTTTTCATTTCATCATGGAAGAAATGTAAAGACTTTTAATATCTTCCCCAAGGCATATCTGTTTAGAAATGGAACAGTTCTATATATTTTGCTAGCTAACTTTGAGGCAWGCTACTGCAGCACTAATTCTACAGGATATGCGTCTATGAAAAAGTGCTTTTAGATTTTCTGCTACCTACAGTAGGACTAAGTTGTTGCTTAAGCYGCTACTGAAGYGAAAACTGAAACCAGGTGCTCTCACACRGAGTTCTCATATTTTTAACCACACTTGAGCTTCAATAGAGGAAGTTTTCCAGAAAGAAAATAGATTTTAAAAAATTCYTGATTTTTACCTCTACTCGTGGGACTTAACTCCCACTAAGCATGCATTAGTATATGATATGAWTATGTATAATCCTGYTTTTCTCCTAACCCTCCCTCCCTCCACCCCCAAAAAATAGGAACAGTTTCAGTTGCAGTATGCTTCCTTGCAAGCACATCTCAGGTATTTGAAGTACTAGAGAAAGGAACAAGTGCTTTATGAATACTCCTATGACACATCATAAAACTGCAAGTGCAACACCTCACATTAAAGCAAAAACAAAGTGTTCCCAAACAGATGCARTCAGTTTCATGAACACATCACTAGATTCCTAAAGCACTAAAGCGTGTAAATATTTCATACAAAACTTCTGGAGTTCTTATGTGTTTACACATAGGTCTTTCCACACAGAGTCCCCTCCCCATCATCATCAACCACAAGGAACTTGTGACAAACATCTGCTACCTCAACATATGTTAAGGCCTTGTATCATAACTCTTCATTTGCTCGAGTAAACTAGCTCCYACAAACTTCATCATAGCCTTGGCTCACCCCAGGGTACAGAGGACTGATCCAAAAAAGTCATGCTTTACTTCAACCATTGTTTCTTGCTTAGGTTTTCTCTCTCTCTGTGTTATAAGCTTACAATTTACCTGGCTTCAGAGACCTATCAGATCTATAGCTAAAAATAGAATAGTTAGCTAGCACTTGCCAGTGACTTGAACTACTGCTAGTGCAACTACTGAAATGCAAAACAAGATGTGATCAGTTAATCAAGGAGGTAAGCTGAGCTCACTGATGATAGGTAAAGGGTTACTTACTGTATCACAAAGCAGCATCAGTCTTCATCTCAGAAGTCTGGCCAGCTGACTCTACAGCTACAGCATCAGAGTACCACATCTTACTGAGATCATCAAATTCAAATGAGAAAAAAACTCAGAAGGCTAACATAACATTTTGCTTTCTTTCAGACCCATATACAGGAAACACCACCAATAAAKTTCCTTTTTGTACAAAGGCTGAAAGACCCCCATACACACAAGCAAATCYCATACATACCAATTTGAAGTCCTGGTAATCTATTCACTTACATCCCAACTCAAAGCCTATAGAAGAAAGCAAAGACTTCGTAAATCAAGTCATAAGACTGCCTCGATCATTCCCCAGATGAACACAAGGATTCATTGTTAGTCAACTACGAACATTCACCTCAAAAGTTCAAGAGGAGGAGTTTAGCAGSGCTGATTTGGAAAGGCTACATTTCATTCTTCTGAGTACAGAGTTATAGTATTTCCCTATATTTGATTTATTAAAATAATAAAATTCTGCTAATGAAGGAGAGGACCAGATATGACCATAAAGCTTAGGAAGAGACAGAGGAACCACTGATAGAAGCAAGAGCCAAGCTATCGTCCACACATAATAAACTCAGACTTCGGCAGGATCACGTCAACACAGACAGACATCAAAGCAGTAAGAGAATTGTTATTCAAGAGTAGAGCTGGAGATGCTGAGAGCAGTCAGCACYCTTCTTCCAACATACAAGTCTATTATAAAAATTCGTAATTCAAGACTGCCTGGATTAACAGCTTCTGAACTACCTACACAGTATGGACAAAGACTGTTTGCCTCCCACCTTTCCCTCCCAAGACACTGACACTTCCTCCTCATCATGGAGCTCGCTGCCTGCCTTCCTTCCCCTCTCCTGTTTCCACATTTGGCCATGTCAAAGTTTGTTTATTCGGARGCTGATGAAGCACCACGGTTTTAACCAGTGGAGAATGTCGCAGTCCTGAGCCAAGAACCCGTCTAGGAGCGCAAGAACAAACTGCAAAGACTTCATTTGCAGATTAGAAGGATGGTTTTAGCTTAAAAGCTTTTCTACCAGAGAAMCTGCTTTCTTCAAAGTGATTCTGCACTGGTCCASACTTAACAGAGCTTTTTCTGGTTTGTTTCTAAAGTGAGACTTCATGGCAATTCCAAGTTTTCCTCTCAAAAGTATTTGTTTTTTACATTTTACTTAGATGACTTAACTGTAAACTGATAAATCTCACAAAGTCTACTTAGGCTTGAGAGCTGCAGAAGTTGCCAGTTTCCAGAGTGCATTCTGTCCCTATTCATGTTCCAGTATTATAATAATGATTAATCAAGTATCAGGAGTTCAAACAAAAAGCCTTCTGATTTTGTCATTTTCTGTTAAGTATTGTTTCTATTCTGAGTAAAGCTGAAATTAAATATGGCTGCTGTTCACATTTGCCAATAGCTTATYCCAAAACAAGCTGGGACTGAATGACATCAGCAGTGATGTACATGTTTGGGAAGCTCGTTTCAAGTTGCAGAGCTACAAGATTACCAGGAAAAAAAAAAAMCAYCCCCCCACACCGCCCAAATATATTTTGCTGTCCTAGTGAAATTAAGCATTTATTTCCTCAGAGGCACATGCCACAAGTAACCTCACCCAAACTAAGGGTCTCGTTCATATTATACTGATATATATACACATATATTATACTGATGCCAACAGGACTAAAACAGTATATTGCTGCATGTTTTCAGACCTGGTAGGGACTTTTTTGTGTGTCTTTTCCCTTTGAGAGACTCTGGACATCTTTGAAGTTTGCTAGTCTCACAAACAGAGAGCTCAGACTTTAAGATGTAAGGGTTCTTAAGAAC